>JAJAGP010000279.1:0-13428 GCA_025084515.1 Ancistrus triradiatus | reverse complement strand
AGCAACGACATCATCGTGTCCACGTCGCTGGATAGCACGCTGCGCATCTGGAACACGGAGGATGGACGCTGTATCCGCGAGGTGGCCGACCCAGATGGCAGCGAGCTGCTTTGCTGCACCTTCCAACCCATGAACAACAACCTCACTGTGGTGAGTGCTGCACGAGTTCAGGTCAGGGTTGGGCGGTATAATGGTGTTCTGGGATTCCGCGGCATTCAGAAATGGTAAATTTCTGCTTAATGCGCTAGATTTACCTACTTAAAGCACAGCTAGAATCCTAAGGCAAGTGCCGTTACTGACACGTAATAGTCGCTAGATGGCGCCAAATACATTGGTTATAAGATCAAGATGGATGTTTATATTCGGTGTGGTGAGGTTATTGAAGTAGAACGCTTATTTTCTCTTCCATCTTCAGCGTAAGGTTCTGATTATTTGTCTATTTGTGGCAACCATATTTCAAAGGCGTACGTTATGAGCACTGTAAATCAAACTTAAGTGGCACTGGAGGAGATTTAGTTTCGAATTCGTCCGTCTCCGTGTTATTATTGCGTGTATTTGAAACAAGGACGTTTTATATTACAAAGGGGGAAGTGAGTTGAATGTGGTTTTTTAACTATTATAATTAGGCTATTCCATGACTTGTTTCCTCTCTCATATATAATTTATAGCTTTGAATGACTCAGAAATGTGAATACGTTGATTCTAACTAGGGGTGTCACCAATACACATGGTAATATTAATTTTTATTTTTTATGCAGGAGTTTTGATACGATACGAGCTGCGAATCGACTACTTTAAGATTTTTTTTTTTATTATCTGAGCTGTTCATCACCTGGCACTACTGACATGCAGTCATCTGCATAGCAGGAAAGCCAGCCGCAGTTCTAGACCAACAGCGACATCTAGTGGCAGATTGTGTAATAGGTTCTATGCTCTATTTAGATACTCACCACAGAGATTTTAAGCATTGGGCAGCATCAGGAACTGGTGAGCTTGATGCTGTTTTGTTTTGTTGTTCATTTCACGCATTTCCCGTGTAGCATATTGTTATTGCTTGTGAGCCCCTGCCATTCTTTGCCTGTTTTGTGTGGAAACTGGTCAGTGAGAGATGTTTGTAACTTTCGCTATTTAGCTCCACCCCTGCTAGTTTCTGAAGATGGTATGATGGTGTCCATACCATGTTCAGATAGACATTTGCGTTGAAAGAGTAAAAACTTGACTGGTACAAATATACCGCTTGCTTTTAAGCTAAGGAGAATGTCTGTACTCACTCCTGCTGTCTCTGCAGGTTGGCAACAGTAAACACCTGCTGCAAGTAGTGAACATCTCCACCGGAAAGAAGGTCAAAGGGGGCTCGAGTAAACTGACCGGACGGGTGCTGTCGCTCTCCTTCGATGCCCCGGGGAGGATCCTGTGGGCCGGGGATGACAGAGGGAGCATCTTCTCTTTCCTCTTCGACATGGCCACAGGTAAGGAGTGCGTTCCTGATCCTTTAAGATCATGGCACTTGGAGAGGTGGATGAGTAGCTACAAATAATAGCTAACGCAGATGTTTTTATGTTCGAAGAACAGGTTCTGTGGCTCAGAGCCACAGAACTGTGGGACTGTGGTGGCCTAGTGGTTAAGGTACTGGACTCTGGACCACAACTGCTTGGATTGTAACTCTGTACCAATTGTAAGTCGCTCTGGATAAGGGCATCTGCTAAATGCTGTAAATGTAAATGTAGAACTGCAGCAGTTCCTGAGGACCTGGTAACGAATCCCAGACTGAGGGGGTGTAATGATGCAGTCTTCTCACGATTCGATTTTATAGTCAATAAAAGACGGTCCTTTTTTTGTGTAAACAATGCAAACCAAAAAAACTTTAGTCCCCTGCATTTAAAAAATGTTACTAGAAATAGAAATAGCTAAATGTTATCTTGCGCTGAAAGAGCTCCGGTTTCCATTGTAGAAAGGAAGACATGCCAAATATGACGGTTGCCCTCTGGTGTTCAAAAATGTAATTGCAATTGATGTCATAAACAGAATGCACGTGATATTTCCACGATGCACATCGTCACAGACTGTAGTAGCCTAGCGGTTAAACTACAGGACGATGGATTAGAAGGTCCAGGGTTCAAGTCCCGCCTTCCACAGGCTGCCACCATGAGCAAGGCCCTTAACCCACAATTGCTTGGACTGTAGGACTGTATAAATTGTACGGCACTCTGGATAAGGGTGTCTGCTAAACGACATACAGTGGTGCTGTCTGTGGTTATGCTGCCTGGCTTACACCATAGTCTTTGGGGCACTTCCTTCTGCGGTAGACGAAGACCACATTCTAACCCAGCTTTTCCTGGTCACAGGGGAACACGGGACGCAGCAATGTGCACTGGTAGGCTTGTGAATTAGAATTCTGCGCCACTGAGCACCCATGCCAATTAAGGTGCCCTCTGTCTAAAATCCAAACCATTTCCACATGATTGAGTTTCAGTCACTACCTCCTCTGTGTTGTGCCACTCTGGACTGTTATTTATTTTAATCGTGTGTTTGACAGGAGAAATCGAGCTCGACTTGCAAGCAGAGTAGTGTCTGGTTCTCTGTTGGTGGATTCAGTGTATGTCATAAAATATGTTTAGTGTGACGGTTATCATCGTCTTTCTGTCTGCTTCCTGCATCCTATAGTTCCCATATGAGGACATTACTTTTTGGATTTGTTGCTTATGTATACACTTGCTGGCCCAAAAAAGGTCACCAACTGGTTTTAACTAAGCAAATAGTTAAATAGTTAAAAGTGGAGCCTCCCATCGGATAATGACTGCATTGGTGATTATCTTTCAGCCGGCAACAAGTTCTTTAACCCTAACTGATGCAGTGAGTAGCTTCTCATTTGTTAAACACCCATGTCCAAAGCAGTGTTAATTTTGACAGCAAATTTTAATTTAGGTTTAGTTTATAGTCTTTTTGACTAAAATGTATTTTAGTTTTAGTCATAATTTCGTCATCTGAATGGTTTTTAGTTAGTCTAGTTTTTGTCAACTAATTATAATAAGATTATAGTCGACTAAATCGACAGTAGCTTCACTTGACTAAAATATGAAATGTAAGCGTTGCAGTACGTAAATGCTTTTTTTAACATTTCCCTTTTAAGATGAAACATCTACATGCATGCATTGACAATAAAAGTATACATTAAAGTGGTTATTACTCAAAAGTTTCCACCATAGATCTGCTTCACACTCGGTGTGGACACTCAGCAGATATTCTAGAATAGAATCAAGTTGGAATTAATGATATATTATTAGAGCTAATTAATATCTAATCCCACACGGTTTATAAAGAGTCTTGTTTCCTTGATATCAAATGAGAAATGTGTCCATATATCGACTCTCCTCTTTCTCCCAGGGGTTGACATTGTTGAGCTAGTACCATCTTCCCGGGGTCAGATCAAACGTCTGTGTCTTACCGCATCACTGATTGGATCGCTACCCAACTCATCCCGCCTCTCCACATATACTCAAGCTATGATTGGAGCTTTTCCTATCTTGTCAGATCTGATTGGATGTCGTCTCGGTTTTTATTAGTTGACAAAGGTGTCAATTCATTTCGTCCTAGTTTTTGTCATTTTTCATTCATTATAGTTTAGTCATCGTCTTGTTTTCATTAGAAAAAAGGGTCGTTGACGAAAATCATTCATCAACAAAATTAACACTGGTCGAAAGACACATCCTGTGGTCGTGGACCACATCCTAGTTTCAGAAGGGTCAGATTGTGAAAGAGTGGTTCAGGGAGCATGAGCCATCATTATCACACATGGATTGGCCACCACAGAGTCCAGACCTGAACCCCACTGAGAATCTTTGGGATGTGCTGGAGGAGACTCTGTGCAGTGGAACAAATCTCCATCATCAGTACAAGATCTTGGGGAAAATGAATGCAGCTCTGGACAGAACTAAATGCTGTGCCATTGCAGAAGCTTGTGGAGACGATGCCACAGCGAATCAAAGCTAAAGGCGGTCCGACCACATATTAGAGTGTGTGACCTTTTTTTGGCCAGGCAATGCATTTGCTCCTTATAATTCATTCTGATAGACAGGTTGTCCTCATTTGTAGCATTTCCCAAAGGCCAATAGGTGTGACAGACAAAAAGGATATTCCTGCTTTGGAGTATGGTGTAAGGAATACGTATACAGTTACGAAATACAGAACGAATCACAAGGCTTTTAGATGTGTTGTGCTGTATGCAGTTGTCTTTGCAGTCATGTTCAGGCATTGAAATAATAATGTTGTGCAATCCCAGTCAAATTAATGATGATTGTTTCTAAATTAACATTTGTAGTCAGGTCTGCATGTCCTCTTCAAGTAGTGCTGGGCAACGTGATCTCAAATCAATATCACGATTAACTGAACATTTTACCTCGATTACAGTTAATGAACGATTTTGTTGTTGTTTTGCTTCCCTCATAGTTCACTGACGTGGTTTGCACTGTAAATATGCTCAACTATTAAAACTGGGATTTTTTATTTGTAATGAAATAATAAAGAATCTCAGCGCTGTAGGCTCAGTCTCTGGTTATGCTGTATCTGACTGGGTCTTTGTGATCACGCCTAGATGTCACTGGCAGGAATATATTGGGTGCTATTTCCTTCCAGACAGGCTACATTTCATTTACAGAGCTTGAAGTCTCCACGTAATGTCCTCCAGGACAGGGTTTTCAAGTTTGCAATTGAATTTTGGCGTCTGAGTGAGATTACACCAGAGACGCTTCCGATGACATGACAGGATTTTGGGATTTAATATCAGCTTCAAGCTACATCTGGTCAGATGGGTTTTAAGCCAAACCCATTTCATGTCTCTGTCTGAGAGCTGCCAGTGAGCCGTAACAGTACAAAGACAACACCCAGACAGAAAACAGATGTCCTGCTGACACCCCCTCAGTGTGCAGGGTTTAAGAGCAACTCCGGAGTAGGTCATTACATTTTAATCGGTGTAGTGTGGATCATAATGTACTCTGCAGGTCTTGCTTGCATACAAGTAGTTAGAGGAAGTGTGTCGATGTAGGCCTGTGCTGGTAATGTAAAGTAGGTTTTCATCTAACCTGTTAATTATGGTTCACATTGTTCTGTTTTAAGAATAACTATTTCTTAAAGTTCTTGTGAAAGATGCATAGAGAATGCATTTAAAGTATATACAGGGTGGGCCATTTCTATGGATACACCTAAATAAAATGGGAATGGTTGGTGATCTCAACTTCCTGTTTGTGGCACATTAGTATATGAGAGGGGGAAACTTTTCAAGATGGGTGTTGACCATGCGGCCATTTTGAAGTCGGCCATTTTGGATTCAACTTTATTATTTCCACTGGGAAGAGGGTCATGTAACACATCAAACTTATTGAGAATTTCACAAGAAAAACAATGGTGTGCTTGGTTTTAACGGGAACCTTTTAACGGAATCCTACAGGACAATGGATTTTTGTTTGGTTAAGATGGCGGACTTTAAAACACAGCAGATGAATGAATTACAGAATAGTGGCACATCTACGCTGATTTCTTCCGAGCTGGATAACAAGCTGTGTGTTAGGTTGGTGAGCGGGTGCGCTCTGACAGTGTGTGTTCTGAAGCTGAGTTTGTTGCACAGGGAAGCTGACTAAAGCTAAGAGACTGGTGGTGAGTGAGGGAAGCCCCATCTCCAGCATCTCAGCTCGCTCGTGGATCAGCCGAGAGGCACGAGACCCTTCCCTGCTCATCAACGCCTGCGTCAGCAAACTGCTGCTCTACAGGTCTCACACACACACACACACACAGATGAACTAGGGTTTGGTATCAAAACCTGCTTCAGATTCGGAACCGGTTCCAAAATTCCAAGAATTGGATACGCCTTAAAAAAAATAGAATTTTGATTTCAATTATCGGTTTCTACTAATGCATTTTATGCTTCAAATTCATGGCCGTGATTAGTGCAAAATACATCTGTATAAAGGAGGCGTCTGTCTATCTATCAGGACCAGGATACTGAGCTTCAGCAGTGTACCGGGTCCGACTGACTGCAGTCTCCTAGCTCAAGTGCTGTCTTAGTCGGGAGAGTCTAAAACACTTAATGTGAACGTGGTATCATGTCCTAAAACAATGACCTAACACTAGAGAACACCAAACTTCTCTCTTAACTACTGCTGGTCCTACGTTATATCTACTGCTGAAATGATGAACATGTGGTCCAAAGGGAAAGCAGTCATTTGACATAAATCTTTTCGCTTTTAAACCTATTTTAAGTAACATGCTAAATGTAAAAATGATTGCCTTTGGACCACATGTTCATCATTTCAGCAATAGAGATTACTTTTGAGCAGTAGTAACTGAGAGGGGTGTGGTGTTCCTAGGTCACGTTAAGCTTTTACTTGGTGGTGCTTGAAAGTTTGTGAACCCTTTTGAATTTTCTATATTTCTGCATAAGTATGACCCTAAACATCATCAGATTTTCACACAGGTCCTAAAAGTAGAGTTAAAGTAGAAAAGTGGTTAAAGAAGAATAAAGTTCATGATTTGGAATGGCCAAGTCAAAGTCCTGACCTTAATCCAATGGAAATGTTGTGGAAGGACCTGAAGTGAGCAGCTAATGTGAGGAAACCCACCAACATCCCAGAGCTGAAGCTGTTCTGTAGGGAGGAATGGGCTAAAATTCCTCCAAGCCGGTGTGCAGGACTGATCAACAGCTACAGGAAACGTTTAGCTGCAGTTATTGCTGCACAGGGGGGTCACACCAGATACTGAAAGCAAAGGGTCAAATACTTTTGCCACTCACTAATATGTAATATTGGACCATTTTTCTTAATAAATAAATGACCAAGTATAATAATTTTGTCTCGTTTGTTTAATTGGGTTCTCTTTATCTACTAACTATATATATATATATATATATATATATATGTATGTATAAAATATATTTGAAGAAAAAAAAGGTTAAATTAAAAACGATTACTTTTGAAGTTGAAATATAAAAAAACAAAGATATACCTAAACATTTGGCACATTTTATTTCACCAGTTTGGAATTGAAGCTTGGAATTCGATAACAGTCAGAATTGGAATCGCTAAAATGCAAACGACACCCGACCCTAGCGCGCACACATCTTTTACAGAGGAAAAATGCACCAGAGCTTTATGGCGTGCTATTTGTTTATGGCTCTGCAGGGTTGTGGATAATGAAGGCACACTGCAGCTGAAGAGAAATTTCCCGATCCAGCATGACTCCCAGCTTCTCCACAGCATCTTCTGTCCACTCATGTCCTTCAGACAGGGCGCCTGCGTCGGTAAGGCAAACCCTACACACATCTGCTCATGTTAGAACACACTTAAGCAGTAACACACTTGAGGTCGTGCTTTAACGTGAGATATCGACACGGGTGTGATGCGGTCGTACAAAGATCAGAGCCCTCGTGCCGGTATATCATGTTAAAGCAGGACCTCGAGTGGATTATTGTGATTATACCACAGTTCCGTTATCACCATTTGTTGTTAGATTTTAAGATGAAGAGGACAGAGGAATCGGTTTGTTTATCAGCCTTCCACGAGGTAAAATGGTTCCATTCTATCGTTACCCCGCAGCTAAGCCCTTCAGTCATTAAAGTTGAGGAACAGAATGACCAATAACTGTTTATTATACAGACAAACACAAATATATCGATTGGTAAGTTTTAATTTATTAAAAAGAAAGTTTATTTACATGCAGCAAATAAAATGGGTGGGGTTTATAAGGCAGGCTGTTACTAAGATCCACTGTTCTACCGACTGAAGCAGATCGGAGTGAGATCCCAGTGTTCTAACCAAAGTCTAGGATCCCGTTTGATTAGTGATTATAAATCTGTATGATGAAGCTCTTAATGTGAATCTGATCAGTCAGAAATGTAAGGGCAGAGCTACAGAGCATCAGCAGCTTCTCTGGGTTAGAGCTGGACTTACAGATAACAAAAAACCTGTCAGAGGAACGAAGCTCCGATCAGCCGCCGATGGGGTTTAAATGAAAGAGCCGAGTTTAACTCCAGCAAACGACGTCTTTGTGAGGGATAAAGCTGATTCAGCATTTTGTTGATGGGACACTAAAACTGATCTTCAGTCGAGCTGTGAATCCATTAAGATTTAAAGGACTTGACTTGGTTGGCTTCTCCAGAGCTTCCAAATCCTAAGCTCATAAACCTTTGGCTCAGGTTGGTCATTAATAGGCTTCATCTTCCAAATTTTTCAGACCAACAGATTACTAAACTAATTATACGCTTTCTTTCGGCAGTGATTTACTCATTATCACCTTCGGGCTGCTTTTTAGGGCGGGCATCGTTGTTAGGTTACATGTGTATGCGCGGACTAATACTTATAGACCGACTGTCAGTGCCGGTATCATCAATAAAAGTCACAGAGAAGACGTCTCTCAGCCAATCAGATTGCGGGGTCAGATCTAACTGTGGTATAATTTGCATTAAGGAATGTCATTTCTGCTGTACCTTCTCATGGACTCCGTGTCTATAAATAATGATACCCCTGGATCAGATGTTCTCGTGGACCTTATTAAAGAAATCAGCCAGGACATGCCCATTACCCTGACGCTGCTCGTTTGAACACCATCTCTTAGCAGCGTTTTGCTCTTCACTTGAAGCACTTTATGCAGCTGATAGTGGGCGTAATGTCACATTCCCGTGCTCACGACGTTGGTGAGCCTTATTAAGGTAAATGGCAGTCTTCAGAATGAGCGGGGTGCTCATGGCACAGGGTGATTATGATCAGAGTGCTCCTTACTAACGCTTTAATAATGGTGTACCTCTAAAAGGATAGTTCAACAGGCTGCCATCTTTTTTTTGTAATAGATTTTGACTTTATATATTGCCTTTATTTGCCTATATATATATACAAATAACACAAAATATCGTCTCCGTGAGATCTCATCTCAACCAATCAGACTGCGAGGTCAGAAACTAACTGTTGTATAATGGAACATAACAGGTGAGGCACTGCCTCTCCTGACCTCCCGTCTCTGATACTTACACTGACTGCCCATTTATTAGAGACACCCCTCTAGTAGCCCATTGAGCCTCATTTGCCCTTCAGAACAGCAGAAATTCATTGTGGCATAGACTTCACTAGGTGGAGATCGTTCTGCAGGAATATCGACCCGTTCGGACAGGATAGCCTCTCTCAGTTGGCACCAATGAGATTCTCTGAACAGCTCGTTCTACCTCGTCCCAGAAACGCTCTGTTGGATTAAGATCTTGGGTCTGTGAAGGTCAGGGAAGCAAGGAAAACTTGCCGTCATGTTCCTGGAACCAATCCATGACCGTACGACCCATGCTGAGTGTGTCGTTCTGCCAAAGCATGAACAGCTGCCATGAGGGGAAGAACTTTATCGGCTGCAGTATTAGCGAAGCCACCTCCATCAGCCTGAACTGTGACTCCTGCAGGAAGGATTCATCAATTCATGCTGGTTGTGCCACATTCTGACCCCATCAGCAGGGTGCAGCAGTTGCCGATTGCCTTTCTAGCAGCTCTGGCCATTCTCCTCTGACCTCTGGCATCAGTAAGGCGTTTTCACCCAGAATGTGCCCTCACTGGATATTTTCTCTTTTCTGATCATTCTTTGTAACGCCTATAGATGGCTATGTGTATAAATCCCAGTAGATCCCAGTTTCTGAATTACTCAGACCAGACGGTCTAGCACCAACAGAGATGCCACGGTCGAAGTCATGTAAAGCAACTTTCTTCCCCATTCTTATGCACGGTTTGAACTTCAGCAGGTCGTGATCCAATATAATCCAATATTACATATTAGTGAGTGGCAAAAGTATGTGACCTTTGCTTTCAGTATCTGGTGTGACCCCCTGTGCAGCAATAACTGCAGGCTAAACGTTCCTGTAGCTGTTGATCAGTCCTGCACACCGTCTTGGAGGAATTTTAGCCCATTCCTCCGTACAGACACAGCTTCAGCTCTGGGATGTTGGTGGGTTTCCTCACATTAGCTGCTCGCTTGTCAGGTCCTTCCACAACATTTTCCATTGGATTAAGATCAGGACTTTGACTTGGCCATTACTAAAAACATGACTTTATTCTTCTTTAACCATTCCTTTGGTAGAACGGCTTGTGAGCTTAGGGCGTGGTCGGTTGTCTTCTTGCTGCAAATGACCCACCTTCTCTTGAATTCCAGTTCATGGACAGATGTTCCTGAACATTTTCCCTTAGAATTCTTTCTCTGATATCATTCAGAATTCATTGTTTCCATTCCATCAATGATGGCACGCCAGCCTTCCTGGCCCAGATTGCAGCAAAACAGGCCTATGATACTACCACCACCATGTTTCACAGATGGGATAAGTATATTATATTATTGTCTCATTTGTTTTAACTGGGTTTCTCTTTATCTACTTTAGGACTTGTGGTAAAATCTGATGATGTTTTAGGTTCATATTTATGCAGAAAATATAGAAAATTCTAAAAGGTTCACAAACTTTCAAGCACCACTGTGGTGTTGTATATATATTTGGTCATATTATATTATAAATATAATATGACATTTTTTATTCCTATTAATAATTCTTAAGATATCGGCTGTTAAACGGATATTGATTCGTCGATTGTTAACCTCGCATGCCTGATATACTTAGTCAGATCTTTGCTGCCCTCTCGTGGATGAATAATTAATTGCCCTTTTTTTAAACGGTCGATTCTATGTACGACGACTCTTGAATTCAACTGGTGGAAAAAACCATGTTTCTAGGGAACAACCTTCTATTTGCAAATATAGGAGTCTGCATGTCCTCCCGTGTCCACGTGGGTTTACTCCCAGGTACTTTGGTTCCCTCCCACAGTCCAAAGACATGCATTAGGTTATTGATTGCTCTAAATTGGGCCCCATTGAGTAATATATGACTAGCTTTGAAGTGACCTTGTGTATGGATATAATCTTGCCTGTCATTAAAATGGCCATTTTGATGCTGAGAGCGACGTTAAATAAACCAAAGAAACGAAAACAGTACGCTTTTTGCTCATATCTGCTATAATATTGGGGCATAAATACATGTACAACATTTAGCAAATGCCCTATTCTGAGTGAGATGCAGTTAAAGGTCTTGCTCAAGGACCCGGTGGCAGCTATTATTTAGCCAGGATAAAACTCTGAGCACCCCTGTCTTATTATTATTAAAGCTAAAGAATCTAGTTATGTTGATCCCTCAATCGTCAGAACAGGTAATTCTGTCTGTAATTACCTCAGAGGAGGAGGGCGGAAAGTCATCTTAGTTCCATTCGGATGGAGCTTTTGATGCAGCTGTCAGGATTGGCAAACTGGATCGTATTTGTTGAGTATCCAGGTTTGTAAACGTATGTATTCATGAGCTTCCTTTATGAACCTGCTGCTCTGTTTCCTCCTCTCTGGTGCTGGCAGTGACTGGGAGTGAAGATGCATGCGTTTACTTCTTCGACGTAGAGCGCAACACTAAGGCCATCGTAAACAAGCTGCAGGGCCACAGCGGCCCCGTGCTGGACGTCAGCTTCAACTGTGACGAGAGCCTGCTGGCCTCCTCCGACGCGACGGGCATGGTCATCGTGTGGAGACGCGAGCAGAAGTAACAGCGCACCGGTGCTGTTTATGTGAATGTGTTCGTCTGTCCTGTCCTTAATTTATCAGATTAGACTGAGTGCAATGCTGGAGACGAGATATTATAAATTACTACTTTAAGAAAGGAGTATTTACTACTGGTGTGTGTGTGTGTGTGTGTGTGTGTGTGTGTGTGTGTGTGTGTGTGTGTCCTAGAAATGTGCTGAAAGGGAACAATATCACTGACAGAACCTGATGAGATTTTGCTTATAGAAAGTAACACTATGCTCTGTTCAAAGTAATAAATTCCATTATGCCTGCTGAATTTGTTTATTTCTGAGTCTGTCTTAATACTTACTTTTCTTTCCCAGTTTATTTCAGACCAGTTTGCTGCTTTTAATGCTCCCAATTATGCACAGATCCTTAAGCTAGTTGGTGCAGCAGATGGCGCTGGTCCTGATAATCTGATGTTCACTCATTCGATATGATATTGTATTAATTTTATTTATTGTACACTCCCTGGCCAAAAAAGGGTCACACACACTAATACGAGGTCGGACCGCCTTTAGCTTTGATTACAGCACCCATTTGCTGTGGCATCGTCTCCACAAGCTTCTGCAATGTCACAACATTTATTTCTGTCCAGAGTTGCATTCATTTTTCCCCAAGATCTTGTACTGATGGTGGGAGATTTGTTCCACTGCACAAAGTCTCCTCCAGCACATCCCAAAGATTCTCAATGGGGTTCAGCTCTGGACTCTGTGGTGGACAATCCATGTGTGATAATGATGGCTCATGCTCCCTAAACCACTCTTTCACAGTCTGACCCTTCTGAAACAGGTTTTCCACGACCACAGGATGTCTTTGGATATATTTGTTTAACAAATGAGAAGCTGCTCACTGCATCAGTTAGGGTTATAACTTAATCACCAATGCAGTAGTTATCCGATGGGAGGCTCTTATTTAAACTATTTAACTATTTGCTTAGTTAAATCCAGTTTGAGGACCCCTGGATAAAAAGGTGTCAACAATTTTGCATAAGACACTGATGCAAATAGTGCAACGTTCAGACCACATCTGTAAGAGGCGGGGCGACACCCCACAGCAAGAAGGTCCTGGATGTCCTTCCCGTGTCTGTGTAGGTTTACTTCGGATATTCCAGTTTCCCAGTCCAAAGACATCCGTGTCAAACTCATTTTCACCGAGGGCCATATCTGCATTATAGTTGCTCTCAAAGGGCCAGTTGTAACTATAAGACAGTAAATGTAATGTCAAATAAATGTAACTATTCCTTAACATATTGTTAAATATCTTTTTATAGTATATATAACTGTTAAAGTAAACACAGTGAATACATTGCTGCACAAACAGAGTAGCATATGTAATTCACTCAAAATAAAAAATAGGAGTCGTATATTGACGTATATAAGGCATTAACAGAAGCAAATGTGATTCAGGGGGAAAGAAAGAGAAGTCAAAAATGTCGACGTATATTGAACTCCTCGATGACTGACTCGGCCTCATAACACTAAAGACATTCCGTTTTTTCCCCTTGAAGCACAAACATGTATTCGCTTTGCCATCTTTCCTGAAACTGCCTTCCATCTCTATCAATTTTTCTCTTCCTGGACATTTTTGGATCATTTGTATCCCTTGTTGGGATAAACCGCTGTCGTTAAACGCTGATGTGGATACACTGCCATCCAGTGGCGAGATGCCGTCACTTCGCCGGTAACGTAAATCGATATAATCCGTAAAATGGTAATGCAATGTGTTGTGGGAAATGTATTTTATGGGGAATATACGCTTTAAAGTAACAGACTCATTTGACATACACCTTTTAAGCTCTCGCGGGCCACGAGTTTGACACACATG
>JAJAGP010000278.1:359795-521820 GCA_025084515.1 Ancistrus triradiatus | reverse complement strand
CAGGGTTATGCAGGGTTATTCAGGATTATGGCAGGGTTATTCAGGATTATGGCAGGGTTGTTCAGGATTATGGCAGGGTTGTTCAGGATTATGGCAGGGTTATGGCAGAGTTATGCAGGGTTGTTCAGGATTATGGCAGGATTATGGCAGGGTTATGAAAGATGAGTAAATGCAGTTACTATGACATTTAATGAAAATAATAATAACAGCAATAACAGTTGGATAAAGTGAATGCAGTGCAATAATATACAGCTACTGTTGTAAAGTTATTACATTATTATGATTTTTTATATTGAAATATAGCAGTTACTAATAATGATATGAACAGTAATATAATAATAAAAAATGCATTTATATTCTATTTAAATATTACTTTTAATGATAATAAGAATAGTAATGTAACAAAAAATAAATATACTTTATATAAAAAGTACTTTTCCTGTTTCAGGAAATTTTTTATAAGAATTGAAACACTTTTTTAAAAGAAGTGTGTGTGTGTGTGTGTGTGTGTGTTGTTCTCCTGGGTGGCATTTAGAGTGCTGTAAAGAAGTTGTTGGTAAAAATATATGTGTGTGGTGACTGTGAGTGTGTGTGTGTTACTAAGTGACTGTTTCTGTGTGTGTGTGTGTGTGTGTGTGTGTGTGTGTGTGTGTGTGTGTGTGTTTCCACCGAGAGTGGGCGTCTCTATAATTATCTGACTTTGTGTGTGTGTGTGTAATAGTCTTCCCTAGTTCATATACATTGGGTAATGTGAGTACAGATTTATGCAAAAGTTTGTGCACCTCTAAAACATCAGTCTAAACGCCTTTAAGTGAATTCATTGATTGTATTTTTTAATGTAATATTTATTTGTTTTCTGTTTTCTGTTTTCTGTTTTGCAAATGACTCTCTTTTCTTTTTTTCTGTAGCGATCTCTCCAGAAATCTGCTGCCCTCCGTGGATGCCAGTCTGTTCCATCACCTGCCCTCCATCGCTGAGCTGTGAGCGCACTCTTACTCTTACTCTCGCCCGTCCAAAAGTACAAGGACGTAAATTTAATCTTAATGTTGGATTGGGACAATAAATGGTAAAAAATTCTGAAGAGCAATTTTTGAGGCGCCAAAGGTGGCACCAAAAGCACGGCTGTATGGAATGTAAATAAACCCTGGGATTCAGGTATTATGTCACAAATTCACATCGGATTTATTAATCGGTAACACAAGCTAACAGCAGCTTAGGAACGAGTTTAATCTTTGATAATAGTGGGTCAGAGTCCACTGGTGTCTTTGCCATGCTCTCTTGATCCCAATGCAAATCTGGCAACCTCAATGAGGGATGATCTCTCTGCCAACGCAGCTTCACAGACGGTGGATGGATATTGCAGGTGTAGCCCGTTCCTCCAAGCTGCCTCATTCTCGCTGCAAAAGTGCTGGTGAGAAGAGGCGGGCAGCGGCTAGGCGTTGTAGGGTGGCACTTCCTGGCCTGAGGTCTTCCTCCTTTGTTGTGGGGGTTATGCACACGCCAGGGTGGCACATTGGGGCACCAAATTCAGAAATAACTGGAGAGAACCAAATAAAGAAACAAAGCTAGGGCATCTCCTCAACAACAAGGCTTGTGGGGTGCTCTAGGTCAGTGGTGGGGCACCAGGAGGGACAAACCAAACCGGCGACAGGACGCTGGCACCGGAGGGTCATCGATGCCTCGGCGACGAGACTTATCCCGCCTGTTCCAAATGGATCAATCACAGAAATGTTTAATGCTCCTTACAGGAGGAGTGTGTTACGACATCCACTCCAGCGCCCCCTGCTGAGTATGGGCTGCCTAGTCGCAGACAATGGGCACTGAGTGAACTGCAGTTTGCCTCTACCTGCACCCTCCACATCTCTTATCTGCGTTTACCTGTACATGTGGCTGCATTAAAACCAAATCCTATGTACAATACCGTGTGAAACATTTTCATTTAAGAGTACAGTCCGTGTTTGAGGCTTTGGACTACCAACCTAACAAGTTTTAAACTATTGGACCCTTGAGCATGTCCCTTAATGTTCATTTGTTTAGATTATTTAATAGATTCTGTGGTTAAAAGCTGTAAATGTAAACTCTCTCTCTGTTTCTCTCTTTCTCAGATATCTCCAGAATAATCGTATCACAGCTCTGCCGAACAAACTATTGGGCTGTGCCTCGTTAGCTGTGCTGTAAGTATATTGGTGTGAGTGTGTGATTTGTTTGAGGTACTTTAACTCCCCTCTAACCCGCTCTAACGAGCCGCGATCTAAAAGCCAAAGCTGAGAAATCAAACCCTGCACCGAGGAAATGGATCAGTGTATGGTAACTGATATACATGTCTCTGAATGGTATTTTGCCTCTACCGGCACCTTCCACTTCCTTATACAGAGATTAACACACACACAGTCATAAACACATGCATGGGAAGGTGTCGGAGCGGTGCTGAGGGATCATCTCGGACTGGTGACGGCCCAGTGTCTCAAACATGATCTACATGCAAGAGTTTCAGACTTACAATGGTGCTTGAAAGTTTGTGAACCCTTTAGAATTTTCTGTATTTCTGCATAAATATGACCTAAAACATCATCAGATTTTCACACAAGTCCTAAAAGTAGATAAAGAGAACCCAGTTACACAAATGAGACAAAAATATTATACTTGGTCATTTATTTATTGAGGAAAATGATACAATATTACATATTAGTGAGTGGCAAACGTATGTGACCCTTTTCTTTCAGTAGCTGGTGTGACCCCCCTGTGCGTCAATAACTGCAGCTAAACGTTTCCTGTAGCTGTTGATCAGTCCTGCACACCGGCTTGGAGGAATTTTAGCCCATTCCTCCGTACAGAACAGCTTCAGCTCTGGGATGTTGGTGGGTTTCCTCACATTAGCTGCTCGCTTCAGGTCCTTCCACAACATCTCCATTGGATTAAGGTCAGGACTTTGGCTTGGCCATTCCAGAACATGAACTTTATTCTTCTTTAACCATTCTTTGGTAGAATGGCTTGTGTGCTTAGGGTCGTTGTCTTGCTGCATGACCCACCTTCTCTTGAGATTTGGTTCATGGACAGATGTTCTGACATTTTCCTTTAGAATTCTCTGATATCATTCAGAATTCATTGTTCCATCAATGATGGCAAGCCGTCCTGCCCAGATGCAGCAAAACAGGTCCAAACCATGATACTACCACCACCATGTTTCACAGATGGGATAAGGTTCTTATGCTGGAAGCCGTGTTTTCCTTCTCCAAACAGAACGCTTTTATTTTAAACCAAAAAGTTTCTATTTTGGTTCATCCAATCCACCAAAATATTCTTCCAATAGCCTTATGGTTTCATCCCCGTGATCTTTAGCAAACTGCAGATGATGAGCAATGACTTTTTGGAGGCAGTGGCTTCTCCTTGCAGCTCTGCCATGCCACACCATTGTTGTCAGGGTTCTCCTGATGGTGGACTCATGAACATTAAAATTAGCCATGTGCGGGGAGTCCTTTCAGTTGCTTAGATTACCTGGGGTCCTTTGTGACCCACCAACTGTTACACACTTTTCTTGGAGTGATCTTTGTGGGTCGACCACTCCTGGGGAGGGTAACAATGGTCTGGAATTTTCCTCCATTTGTAACCACAATCTGTCTGACGGCGGATTGGTGGAGTCCAAAAAACTCTTTAGAGATGGTTTTGTAACCTTTTAAACCTGATGAGCATCAGCAACATTTATCTGAGGTCCTCAGAAATCTCCTTTGTTTGTGCCATGATACACTTCCACAAACATGTGAAGAGCAGACTTTGATAGATCCCTGTTCTTTAAATAAAACAGGGTGCCCACTCACACCTGATTGGCATCTCATTGATTGAAAACACCTAACTTTAATTTCACCTTCAAATTAACTGCTAATCCTAGAGGGTCACATACTTTTGCCACTCACTAATATGTAATATTGGATCATTTTCCTCAATAAATAAATGACCAAGTATAATATTTGTGTCTCATTTGTGTAACTGGGTTCTCTTTATCTACTTTTAGGACTTGTGTGAAAATCTGATGATGTTTTAGGTCATATTTATGCAGAAATATAGACAATTCTAAAGGGTTCACAAACTTATCTTCTTAAATGTGTTTTTCTTAACTTCATTCTTAAGAAAAAAGTTCTAATGACGACTCACGGATTGTCTTCTTTATTTTTTAATTCTTTTCTTCAGAACAGTTCTAAGAACAGGTGGTATCCTTGAAAACATGTTAATAGTAAATGTTGTCTTGACCTTACGATGGCCTCACGCTTATCTTAGGCTGTAAGAGTTGACAACGTAAATGTAACGTAAATATACCGAACTTTAAACAGTTTAGTTATGGGAAATACTGTATCATCCTCGCCTTTTGCTTTCCGGAGTCACCCTACGATTATTGTGTTTTCCATGGAGGATTTTTCCCGTTGGTTATTTCTCCCATCATCACCTCTATTTCTTGTTTGATAAATATTTTTGAACGCTTGGTTTGATGTTTTTCTTCTGCGTGGATTAAAGTAAATAATGGAAATAATGATACACATTCAAAACGTATCTCGCTCTGTATGTAGTACGCTGTAAAAAGTAACGTAGCCTGCGTCAGAAAATAATCAAGATGAAGTTTTTAGTGTTTGTTTAGCAAGTAGAAAGCTTTAATCAGTCTGGCCCCTGATTGTAAAAACCAACATCAACGAACACAACGATAGAGGAGCACCAGAGACATGTTAAACCCGAACCTGGACATATGATTGACATGTTCAGTGGGGTGCAACCACCAACTGTCCATCGGGCAATGCCAGGAGTGCATGGACTTGCACTGTCAGGAAACCGTATGAGACAACATAAAGGACAGACGTCACCTCTCCAGAAGTGGGATCTGACCTGAGGAAGCTTCTGGTTGGATTTAAAGCCAGTTTAATGCCAGTGCCTCATGGATGGTTTCTGGACAGCCTAAGCCCAAACTGTTGCACCCCGCTGAGCGTGCCCATTACCAGGAGCATGCTTTACAAGTCTCTGGTGCTCCTCGGGCTGGGCCTGGACCTGGGTCTGTGGTGATGTGACGTGATGCAGACCAGGGACGTTGCAGAGACGTTTTTCAATCAAGTTCTGTACTTGCATGCTGTTTTGCTGTGTTAGTGTCGTGACCGGTTCTGATGCCTGTGCAAATCATGGCACTAATTCTTCTAAAGTGGAAGAATAATGCCGTTCCAGACTGACGTTCCTCATCTTATTTGAGCGTCACACATTTGTGAGACTCACTAAAAGCTGCAGAGGCATCAGAGCACAGAGACTGAATCAGAGGTTGAATATCTCTTTAAGTGAAACGAAACTTTCTGTCTGGAAATTAAACAGGCTGGAGAATGTCAGCCCCCCCTCCAACACACACACACACACACACACACACACACACACACACACACACAATATCTCTCCATCCGCAGGACCATTAGGACCAATTACTTTTCAGCGCTTTAGGCATAGAAGGTTCCATTTGCCCACACACACTCAATCCCAGTCTGGTACACCGAAATCACTCCCGAACTTTTCCATATGCTGCTTCATGTGAGCCAAACAAGAGAACCTTTATTCACAGAGAGTGTGTGTGTGTGTGTGTGTGTGTGTGTGTGTGTGTGTGTGTGTGTGTGAGAGAGAGAGAGAGAGAGAGAGAATATATATATAGAAGTGTGGGACTTAACATGGACAAACTCACTGAAACAGCAGATTTATTTAAACCCATACAGATTCCTACACATGTAACACTGAGTAGGGTTGTGGGTACGAGGGGCTCGTGAGAGCTGGTAGAGGTGCCCTCGCCCCTCTGGCCTTACCCCTCCAAAATCTCAGCACTGTGCAGACCCTGGTTGGCAAACAGTCTTATCCACAGCGACCAGAGTGGGTTAAGGGCTTTGCTTAGGGACCAATCAGTGACTGGTAGAGGTGGGATTGGGACCCTGGACCTTCTGGTCCATAGTCCAGTATCCTGACCACTAGACCACCACAGTCCCCTCCACCGCACCTTTAGTTCATTTTCTACATTCTTCACATAAACTCTGTTAGAAACGACATTTATATATAGACAGTGTTTATGGAGAAATACAGAGAGAGAGAGACGCCTCACAGCTCCACACACCACAGTTCCTATTCACTGCCTGTGTGGAGTTTGCATGTTCTCCCCATATGCGTGTGTCGGTTTCCTCCCACGTTCCACAGACACGTGTTGCTCTGTGCCCTGTGATGGACTGGCTCACTGCCTAGAGTCGGGTTCCGTCTTGCACCCGGTGCTGCCAGTTATTCCAAAGCTCCCTGCAATCCGGAATTATATGAAGTCAGTATGAGTGTGAGTGAGTGAGTGTGTAAATCAATGACTGAGTGAATGGTTGAGTGAATGGTGATTTTGTAGGGGAAGATTGAGAGAGTGAGTGAGTGAGTGACTGGAGTGAGTGAGCGAATGACACTAGTGACCGAGCGAGCGAATGAGTGGGTGAGTGAATGAGTGAGTGACTAAATGTGAGTGACTGAGTAAGTGCGTGAGTTGTGAGTGCTTGAATGACAGCGTGAATGAGTGAGTGACTAGGAGTTGAGTGACTGAGCGAGTGGATGAGTGCGAGAGTGAATGAATGATTGAGCAAGTGTGTGAGTGAGTGAATGACAGGGTGAGTGAATGACTAAATGAGTGATTTTGGAGCTGAACATTGGCTGAACATTTGATGTTATCTGAGCCTGTGGATGGGTGAGTGAGTGAGTGAGTGAGTGAGTGAGTGAGTGGGTGAGTGAGTGAGTGGGTGGGTGAGTGGGTGAGTGAGTGAGTGAGTGAGTGAGTGGGTGAGTGAGTGGGTGAGTGAGTGGGTGAGTGAGTGAGTGAGTGAGTGAGTGAGTGAGTGAGTGAGTGGATCCCGCAGTCGAGCGTTAGCTGCAGGTTTGCCATTAGCTCAGCCCGTGTTCCTCCCAGTGGGTTTTTCCAGAGGCTCATGGAGGAAAAGCTGATGTCCTGTGTTTCCATTGGCAGTGGGTTTCGTGCTCCATCGGTTTCCACACTTCAGTAATCATAAACTCATCTGCTTTACTGAGTGCTTATGTAAGCAGGACTGTAAGAGAGAGCTGATTACAAACGTCAGGGTTCGAGCAGCGGCCGCTTCAGTCCTGCTCCGTGTGCCACCACCTTCTCATTTAGGCCAGGGATTCTCATAAGTCCAGTCAGGAGTAAGCAAACGGAGCTGATCCAGGTCAAACTCAAACTCTCTCACACACTCAGGCTGCCACTCACACACTCTGTCTCACACTCACTCTCACTATACCTCAACTTACACTTTCACTCTCACTCACACCATCACACTATCTCAATCACCCGTACTTACCTTGTATGAATGTTAAAGGCACACTCTTGCCAAAGCGGTTACAACACAGTAATAACCAGTACATAAACAATATTAACCAATAAACAGAATGAAAGCTGAAGTAATGAACAATAATAAAGCAGCAGGGCGTGAGTGGGTAATGCTGCACTACTGACAGTGTTACTGGGTTTTTGGGAGGTTAGTGAGCGTCTCTCAGTTTGTGACAGGCTGTTATAAGCTGCTGTGTAACCAGCCCAGATCTTCCTCTCTCTCTCTCTCTCTCTCTCTCGCTGAGATTTTGTAAGCCGAGTGTTATGTCATCATATTTAGATCATTGTCATCACACACACCAACTCTTGTCAAACAGCAAACACACCCCTACTTACTGACACCCTGACACACTGTCAAAACACACAGAGGTGAATAATGTCTGGCTCAGTTTGACTTTTCTCACTCTACCGCCCCCCACCCCGTCTCTCTCTCAGGGATCTGAGCAGTAATCCATTCGTATGTGACTGTATGCTGGTACAGTTGGTCACCAGGCTCCAGGCGAAAGGCGTCACACTGAGGAGAGCCAATCACATGCTCTGTGACCGCCCACCTAAACTCCAGGACCAACCGGTGCTCAACATCACCTCGGACAACTGTGGTAAGGGACACCACGGTCTGTTTTTCTTTAACCGGTGCTAAATGAGCCATGAATAAGAGAGTAGCATGGCGTCCGTAAGCAAAGCATCCCTTCTTTTCCCCTCCTTATTCTGATTTGCGTTGCCAGCCTGGTCTTCAAACCCAGATTCTCAGCAACTCCCAGGTTTTCCATTAGCTGGTTCTTACCACCAAGCCACCTCACAGTCAGTTCCAAAATCAAGTTAAGTCAGATTTATTTCCATAGCGCTTTATCTAATGCCAGCTTTACGATTTTAGATTATCTTCTAATATGTAAAGCGAGTCTCAGATTGAGCAAGCCTAGGGCAACAGTGGCAAGGAAAAACTCCAAAAACGTTGGGAGGACCAAGACTCCAAAAGGAACCCGACCTGCTTTTTCAGCCTAGATGATAAATGTAAGATTTAAACTAACTTATGGAGTCAAAATCTTGAATCCTCGGCAGGACATTCCAGCTCATCTACTTCGTTCGCCAAGTGCAGGGCTTCTTTTAGTTCCTAGAGTTAAAAAAGTCACAGCAGGGGGGAGGATGAAGCCGAGAACTAATGGTCCAGCTACAAACACACAATGCCAGTAGAGCCATAAACCTTCTAAATATCGATTAGTACTGTAAAGATGACAGCAGTGCGAGGAATAGAATTAGAGTTAGAAGTATGAACAGCGTGGACACTCTGTGTCTGAAATCTAGTGGAAAGGCCCTTTAGAAGAGTAATTCTTTGGATGTCCACAAACTTTTGTCAATATATTGTATATTAGGGCGTTTGAGCACCAGGCCACCAGGAGTAATAATGTGCCGGTATTGTAGCCATGGAAGCCAAAGGCTTTAAGAAACATCATTAATGCTGCACGGGTGAGTGCATGAGTGTTTGAGAGTCGTTACAGGTCAGGAAAATGTCATTTAAAAAAGCGAGAGAGGAGTTTTTTGCATCAGGCGAAGAGCAGACCTCAGTGGAAGAGCCTCCCTGTTTGGTTTTTTATCTAATTCTAACATCGTTGCTTTGTCAAGCACGTCCGTCAGAGACGATTTGACTCGTAGCTCAAAGAATGTCCTGCCATTTTCTTCAAACAGCAGTTTTAATGAAGCAGCTCCACCAGTCCGTCCTCCAGCTCTGCTCTTCTGAACTGAGGCTGAGCCTCTGAACAAGATCTTGCGTCGTGTGCTTTATTTCTGGTCGGCGTCCCTCGCTGCACCGCGCTCTCTGTTCTCGCACATCGCATGATAATTGGGTGGAATGTCAACACACTGCACAGTGCTGTCAGAGCTCCGGCCACAGCTATTCTTTTGCAAACAAACAGCGTACGTCCAGGAATCTCAGCCTAGCAACAGAAAGACGTAACGAGCTGAATCTAATGGGTTCCTCTGATGAGTTCCGCCGTGAGGTGATCTGCGTATAGCGTCGCAAAAACACATCAGACGAGAGGAGGTCGCACACTATGGATAAGCGTGGGAATGTTTAGATAGAGTAAATAAAAAGCACGGAAAACAGACCCGATGCATTTTAGAGGGTAAATGATACAGAACCGTTGTTTGTAGAAACGGGCAAAGCTTTAAACCAGTTCGGATCAAAGTAAGGATAAAATCAGTGGACTGAAAAAAATAGAAAAGGTTGGGACAGTATGGAAAATGCACAGTATGAACCCAAGATATGTTGTGTTTTTTCTTTTTTTCATTCCAGAAAAAGTTGGAACAGAGCAATTTAGGGCTAGAAATGAGGTAAAAAACGAAATAATGATGTGATTTCAAACAGGTGATTATAATCATGATTTGGTACAAAAGCAGCATCCACAAAAGGCTGAGTCACAAGCCTAAACTGAAGAGGGGTGATCTCCACTCCCTCAGACGGCACTGCATCAGGAACCGTCATTCATCAATAGCTGATAGAACCACATGGACAAGGGATTCCTTTATCAAACCTTTATCAAGCTCTACAATACAGAGTTACATTCACAGATGCCACTTAAAACGTTACTGTGCTAAAAAGAAGCCTTATGTTATAACCATGTCCAGAAGGGGCGTCGGCTTCTCTGGGCTCGGAGGCATCTGGGATGGACCATCTCACAGTAGGGAAGCAGATTGTGCTCAGACCCATCAGTATAACAGATCTTTTATGGAAGAAATGGACCAAAAAGGAGCATCCAGTCCAAAAGCCAGGCTCTGGCATGGTATGGGGTCGGCTCAGGGCCCTTGGTGAAGGTCATTTCCACTTCTGTGATGCAGCATTAGTGCAGAAACGTACACTGAGGTTTTAGAGCATCATCAGCTGCCTTTAAGGCGACATCTCCATCAGGGAATGTGCTGCAGGCCTGAAATGCAGGAATGGATGTTTGTTAACAAAGGAAATGAAGCTGAGCAGAAAACAACATGCCGCTCTTTATAAATGTCTCTTTGCCTCTCTCTGCTTCTCTTTTAGAGTTGTACTATGCGGGCTGCCTGCAGGACGAGGCTCACCCCGGCGGGAGCGAGCTGGTCATCTTCACGTCCTCGGCGGCAGGGAACTTCTCTCGGGAGGAGTGTAACTCCAGGTGTTTCTTTGATAAGCAGCTGTATGGGGGGCTGGGGGCTCGGGGGGAGTGCTTGTGCAGCACCAACTCGGAGCCCAACTACATCAGCGAGGCCCGGTGTTCGGCCGCATGCTCCAACTCCACTGTCATGAGGGACTGCGGCCTGACCGTCGCCCAGGACGTCTTCCAGGTGTGTGTGTGTGTCACTTCATTAATGCATCATTAAAACATGAAACATGAGGATTCAAACTCAGCACTTCAGGACTTGTGATGAATCTCGAAATCTGTGTGTGTGTGTGTGTGTGTGTGTGTGTGTGTGTGTGTGTGTGTGTGTGTGTAGGTGGATTTCTCAGTACGCCTATTATCCGTGCGCTCCAGCGTACACTCCGAGGCTCACTTATCGCTCTCGTCCTCCGTCCTGCCCGTGTCTCTGTGCTGGGATTTCGGGGACACCTCCCCTCTCCTGAACACCTCCGTCACCACGGCGTGGCACAAATATGGCCTCCCCGGTCGGTACAGGGCGCGAGTGATCGCCACGGCGACCCACAAAGAGGCGAGCGGCGTGGCCGAAGTGAACGTGGACCTGCCGCCGAGGCTGGAGCTGCGCTGTCCGTCGGCGCTTCTGCCCAATCAGAGCCTGGAGGAGGCCGTCACCCTGGTGAACTGGGGAGGAGTGGGCGTGGCTGTGGGCTGGACGATCCGGATGGAGGACTCAGACGTGGCTGAAGGTCAGAAACATACACTAGCACAAGCCATTTTGTCTAATCTCTTTTTGCTTTCTCTTCTTATCTCGCCTTGTCTCATCCTGTTTCTTCCTGTTTTCATTTCGTTAAAGGAAAATACAGTCATTGACCAAAAAGTTACCAAGAAGGAATTGAATGGATCTTTTTGGACATTTTCAGCGTCAGTAAATTCAGTGATGATAAATTTCTCTTTTGTGTGTGTGTGTGTGTGTGTGTGTGTGTGTGTGTAGCAGTGTGTGGTCCGGATGCGGTGCATCATGAGAACTCTTCACGTTGCTTTGAGCTGGTGCCGGGTGAGCTCAGCTGGTCCGAGGCTCGGCGTGAGTGTTCGGATCGTGGAGGTGAACTCGTTACTCACAGCAATGACGTACAGAACCTGATCAGCACACTCATCGCACCGTGAGTACACACACACACACACACACACACACACAGAAAGACTCACTCTCAGCTTGTCAGTAACATTAAATAACATGCCTCCGAGCCCAGAGAAGCCGACGCCCCTTCTGGACATGGTTATAACATGAGGCTTCTTTTTAGCACAGGAACGTTTTAAGTGGCATTTGTGAATGTAGCTGTATTGTAGAGCTTGGTAAAGGTTTGATAAAGGAATCCGTTGCCCATGTGGTTCTATCAGCTATTGATGAATGCAAGGTTCTTGATGCAGTGCCGCCTGAGGGAGCGGAGATCACCCCTCTTCAGTCTTTCTATGAGGAACATTGTTTTTAGAAATGTTAATGATTTTCTCACACATTTGTTGATACACTGGAGATCCTCTGCTCATCTTTGCTTATTATAGACTGAAATAACATCATTATTTATTTGATTTATCTCATTACTAGCCCTAAATTGTCCCCGTCCCAACTTTTTTTGGAATGTTTTTTAGGCCTGAAATGCAGGAATGGATGTTTATTAACAGATGAAAAAAAACATGACATATCTCAGGTTCATACCGTCTGCAATGAAATAAAAGTCAAAGGAAATGTAAAGAACTCTGCGTCCCAACGGTTCTCTGGTTTGGGGTTGTAAGAAGAGCGCGTG
The DNA here is from genome assembly GCA_025084515.1 of Ancistrus triradiatus. Taxonomy (NCBI): domain Eukaryota; kingdom Metazoa; phylum Chordata; class Actinopteri; order Siluriformes; family Loricariidae; genus Ancistrus; species Ancistrus triradiatus. The sequence continues at coordinate 509,548 of JAJAGP010000278.1, read as the reverse complement.
TTAGGCTCTGGGATATATTAGATGGTAAGCGAACTGTCTGTTCTCGTAGTGGAGGTGTTGGATGTGGGCGTAATGTTCAGTAGTAAAGTGTTCAATAGCCATTTTGCTTTTTTTTATTCCCGTGGTGCATTTGCCAGATCCACCCCATCACAGTAAATGGAAAAAGAGACAAAATAAAGTCAAAACATTAGCATGGGCGCACCTGGCAACCATGTCGGGTTAGGAAATCACGTAACTGGTATACATGCTATGAGTAATCCGATTACCGGGGGTAAAATCCGGCTCACTTCATTGGATTTCTTAATCTGATTTCTAGATCTAAATCCGACTATTGGATTACTAAGTGCATGTAAACGCACTCAGTGTGGGGGAGCAACAAATCCTCTCCTGTCTGGTCTGAGTGGACAGCAGAGCTTCTGTGGCATAGCGGAAACAAACAGGGTTGCCAGGTATTCATCCTTTTATTCAAGGAAACTCCTCTTCTCTGGGGCTTATTTCCACATACCCGGAGGTTTATTTCTCTCATGGGATCTGGCAACCCTGGAATTAAACGTGGCACCCACGAAATGGCCATTACACACAGTTAGGGAGACTTTGATACGCAGTGTCTACTCGAGGAAATGAAGGATTTTATTATTTAATATTAAAGTTTGAAGTTCACGTCGCATCCTTCTGAGAGGTTATTGGCTATTATCATCTCTCTCTGTCTTTCTCTCTGGTTATCTGTATTTTTAAAATAATAAATTCTATTATACACAAGCACCTATTATGTTGGTTTAAGCAGCTCGGTTTTTCTCTTCCGCATCTGTTTCTGTTTGCTTCGTTCTGGCGTCCGGACAGAAACACGGATCGTGTTAGAGAGCGTCGGGACGTTCTTTTATGTTTTAATACTCTGTTGTTGTTTTCAGTAATGGCTCGGAGGAGCTAAGTAGCACTCGGAGACAACGTAATCAAGAGAGAGAGAGAGAATATCCTGCATCCAGTGCATAATAACAGACTGTATCACTGACCTACAGCGCTGCTCTAATTACAGCCTGCTGCCACAGACTTTAAAGCTGATCATAAATCTTTTCCCGAGATAATTTGGTGCCCGGTTTCACCACAAGTATGGATGCTGGGTTAGAGATCAAATATATACTGTTCAGACTGAAAAACGTAGCGTTTAAAAATAAAGCCCCACTTCTTCATTACTAAAGAAGTTACTATAATTATGCTTTTTCAAAAAGATAAAGAATACGTCTTTTTTATACTGTGTATTTATACGTTTTTTCTTTTACTTATACAACCCCAAATCAGATAAAGTTGAGACAGTCGGGAAAATGCTAATAATAAAAAAAACCTCAGTGTCCCTTACATTTACTAGACTTTATTTCATTGCAGACAGTATGAAGCTGAGATATTTCATGTTTTTTTCTCTCATGAGCTTCATTTCATTTATTTCAGCCCTGTAACACAGTCCAAAAAAGTTGGGTAAAGACGGATGTACATTAGGGCTAGTAATTAGGGGGAAAAACTCGTTTTTTTCGTCATTGTAATTATGATTTGGTACAAAAGCAGTCTGCACAGAAGTTATCAACAAATGTGTGAGAAAATGATTGAAATGTTTAAAAACAATGTTCCTCAAAGAAAGACTGGAAGGGGTTTCCATATTTCTGCCTCTACAGAGCATAATATCATTAAACCATTCAGGGTATCTGGAGGAATTTCAGTGCATAAAACTGAAGAGGGATGATCTCCCCTCCCTCAGACCGCACTGCATCAAGACCCGTCATTCATCAACATCTGATAGAACCACATGGACAAGGGATTCCTTTATCAAACCTTTATGAAGCTCTACAATACAGAGTTACATTCACAAATGCCACTTAAAACGTTACTGTGCTAAAAAGAAGCCTCATGTTATAACCATATCCAGAGTAACCATCACTAATGCGCCCTTATTTTTGCATGCATAGAGTAAGCATAGATTTAACCATAGCATATAATCGTGGGTAAGTTTCTGTTATAAATAACAAAAAAAAAAACAAATGAATCGATTTCTTGTTCCTGATTTAACCTGTTAATGTGGACAGAAGCACACCTGGCAGTAAGTCTGAAGGTCGTAGATGAGTTTGCAGGTGTATCACCTTGTCAGAACTTCGTAGCTTGTTAATTAAAATCGACTCTCTAAGGGAAGCCAGCACGGGTCCTTTGGAAGGGATTTCCTGCATACCATGGACATACGGAGCAGTGGCACGCAAGAGGCCTTTGATCACTTCTGCTCACAACGTTGAGGGAGGAAAGAAACAAAACTGGACTGGTCATGACTGAAAACGTGTCGTCTGGACCGGCCTGCAAAATCCCCAGATCTGAGTCCTCTCTCAAATCTGTGGGACTATCTGGAACAATGAATAAGATGCAATTCACGAAATCTGGCCGAGCTGTGCGGTTCTTTGATGTCGCCTACATCCGGAGACTTGTCCGGTCCGTGCCGGGTCGAATCGGAGGTGCTGTTCGTGCTCATGGAGGTATTACAGGCTGTCAGGTGTGTTCCAGTCACGGGTAACTCTCACCTGCATGATTCCAAAGGAGCACCGCAGCGGGACGCTTCGCTCTCCTTCATACCGCGGCACGGCAGATCCTAAAGCGAGGTGACCTGGTCCCCGGTACGCGCCGTCCTAAAGTCAGGGGACAGCTAGAGCTGCTTCAGGTTCCTAAATTAAAGTGAAAAGCGTTTATGAAGCTTCTGAACACAGAATGAAGTCAGGTTTTGGATTACACCAAAACCGCTTAAGAGGCAGATGGTATGGATTCTTGTACAGGGAAATTTAAAGAACCGTACTGACACACACACACACACACACACACACACACACACACACACACACACAAAGTTAAACATCTGGTGAAGCAGAGCTATGGAAATATGTTATACTCGTGCTGGGAGGAGACAGCCGACTCTGTTTATCTGTGGTTGGGAGTGTGTGTGTGTGTGTGTGTGTGTGTGTGTGTGTGTGTGTGTGTGTGTGTGTGTGTGTGTGTGTGTTTGAGTGTTTGAGAAAGAGAGAGACACAGAGTGCGAGTATTTCCTGTCTCCCATTCCACACCCATCATTAATCTCAGAGTTCTGCTCCTACTGACCAGACACACACACACACACACACACACACACACACACACACACACACACACACACACACACACACACACTTATGTAAGAATTTAATTTTTTTTTTTTTGTATTTGACATTTTCCTCCTCTTCAGTGTTCTATAATGTTTTAGATCTGGACCTTCATGTGTAGCTTTAGCTGTGTGTGTGTGTGTGTGTGTGTGTGTGTGTGTGTGTGTGTGTGCGCGTGCGTGTGCGCGCCCCCTTTAAATCAAAGAGTAATGAAACTTCAAAATATCCCATAAAGCCACATCTATCCCACATTTCCCTTTAGATTAGGATCTGCTGCTGTGCTTGAGGGCACAGTGTGTAAAATATCCAGAACTACACGTTTATAATAATATATAGAGACTGCGTGGCCGAAAGTATGTGGACACCCCTTTTATGTACAGATGAATGCCGTTTCAGTCTGACGTGAGCGTAAAGTTAAGTGTATATGACTTTATTGTGTGTGTGTGTGTGTGTGTGTGTGTGTGTGTAGGGAGCACAGTGTGTGGCTGGGTCTCAGTGACGTCGACTCTCCCGGGTCTCTGCGCTGGGTTGATGGGTCGTCAGCGTTACCCGGTGAGGTCGGGGTGAGGGACGGTACCACGCTGCCGGATGGTAATGTGTGTGTGTCTCTGGATAGCGGCGGCCAGAACAGCTCCCAGCCCTGCAGCTCCACCCGTGCTGGTGTGTGCCAGTTCAGAAACAGAGGTGGGACTCACAATCACTGTTATTATTATTGTTATTATTATTGTTATTGTTATTATTAAATTCTCAGTTATAGTTACTGATCTTACTAATTAGTTATTTGTATTTATTCTGCAGGTGATTTAAGTTTTATTTTTAGTCTGTTCTGTTCTATTGAACTTTATTTTACTTTATTTTTTTTGTTTTTAATTTGATTTTAAAATTCTGATAATGCTTCATTTGTAGTTTACCTATTCATACCTTTCTTTTTGTCTTTTATGAACACATTTGTTTCACATACAGTGGGGCAAAAAAGTATTTAGTCAGCCACTGATTGTGCAAGTTCTCCTACTTAGAAAGATGAGAGAGGTCTGTAATTTTCATCATAGCTACACTTCAACTATGAGAGACAAAATGAGAAAAAAATCCAGGAAATCACATTGTAGGATTTTTAAAGAATTGAATTGTAAATTATGGTGGAAAATAAGTATTTGGTCAATAAATTTGGTTCAACTCAATACTTTGTAACGTAACCTTTGTTGACAATGACAGAGGTCAGACGTTTCCTGTAAGTCTTCACCAGGTTGGCACACACTGTAGCTGGTATTTTGGCCCATTCCTCCATGCAGATCTCCTCTAGAGCAGTGATGTTTTGGGGCAACACGGACTTTCAACTCCCTCCACACATTTTCTATGGAGCTGAGGTCTGGAGACTGGCTAGGCCACTCCAGGACCTTGAACTGCTTTTACGGAGCCACTCCTTCGTTGCCCAAGTGGTGTGTTTGGGATCATTGTCATGCTGGAAGATCCAGCCACATTCCATCTTCAATGGTCTCACTGATGGAAGGAAGTTTTGGCTTAAAATCCCACGATACATGGCCCCGTTCATTCTTCCCTTAACACGGATCAGTCGTCCTGTCCCCTCTGCAGAAAAACAGCCCCAAAGCATGATGTTTCCACCCCCATGCTTCACAGTAGGTATGGTGTTCTTGGGATGCAACTTAGCATTCGTCTTCCTCCAAACATGGCAAGTTGAGTTTTTACCAAAAAGTTCTATTTTGGTTTCATCTGACCACATGATATTCTCCCAATCCTCTTCTGGATCATCCATATGCTCTCTGGCAAACTTCACTTTTCAGAACGGTCCTTTAGAGTGCCTGTTGCTTTAAATGATAATCAGCCTTATGAGCTGTACGAAATCGTTTTTTTAATCGTTAAATGATGCCATAAGCTTAATTAATTTCTCCTCTCAAGGTAACTTATACATACAATTAAATAAGTGTCAGTTTATAGAGCGAACGCTGCTAACGTAACTTCTCAATACACCCTGAATGTGAGGTGATTCAGTTTCTGTGATGAATCGACTCCATGTTTTAAAGTCGACTCCTGGTTCTTAAGGCCTAGAATCACAGAATCGACTCTTCTTGGGACTGATTCACATGTATTTGATGCTGCGCAGTTGCATTAGATTATTACAGCTTTGTAACATGATTACAATAGTTGTTGTTCTGAAATGGCTCCATTTTTGGGATATCTAATTTAAAATAATTGTACCAACGGCTGGTACTGGAAATATGATGAAAGCCGCGCTGCTAGAAGTGATTGGCATCGGTTTGTGTTTCCACTGGTTTTATATTCTTATTAAGTTTCCTATGAAGCTTACTTTATATTGTTTCTGAAATACACTTTCGCTCTCTGTCTTGTCACTATGGTCGTTTGTGACAGAGTGAGACAGCGAGCGCTCTGATCTCAGGCTTCCTGAATTATTGAGTGCATCTCTGATCGCCTTATTGCTGACACGGCTTCAGTATGTAACGGCACAGTGAAGCTGGGGGCTTTTGGTTGCCAGGTAGTTTCCAGCTCATCTTTTAGGATCACCAGTAATTCTCTCTCTGTCTCTCTCTCTCTGTCTCTCTCTCTCTCTGTCTCTCTCTCTCTCTGTAGCGAGTGTATCTGATGCCGGGGTGTACCGGGTGGGTATGGCCGTCTTCAACACCCAGAAAAGTCTCATTCATCCAAATGTGTCGTCCAGGCCTATAGCAGGCACACCGGCTCACACTGTGGAGGTAAACAAACCTACCAACACACATATGCAGTGTTTTAATCGACTCATCGTACATGTAGCAGGGAGAGATGAGAATACTGTTCAAAAAATGACCCTATTACAGGTATGCACCCTCTAACGACCATCCGCTCAACGTCTGTTTGCTTTAAAACCTGAGGTCATAAAAAGTGTCATAGGAAATAAAAATCGGTCTGGTTAAAAAGATTTTGCATGTGTATTTTTCTTTAGCAAACTGCAGACGAGCAGCAATGTTCTTTTTGGAGAGCAGTGGCTTTCTCCTTGCAGCCTTGCCATGCACACCATTGTTGTTCAGTGTTCTTCTGCTGGTGGACTCATGAACATTAACATTAGCCAGTGTGAGAGGCCTTCAGTTGCTTAGAAGTTACCCTGGGGTCCTTTGTGACCTCACCAACTATTACACACCTTGCTCTTGGAGTGATCTTTGTTGGTCGACCACTCCTGGGGAGGGTAACAATGGTCTTGAATTTCCTCCGTTTGTACACAATCTGTCTGACTGTGGATTGGTGGAGTCCAAACTCTTTAGAGATGGTTTTGTAACCTTTTCTAGTCTGATGAGCATCAACAACTCTTTTTCTGAGCTCCTCAGAAATCTCCTTTGTTCGTACCATGATACACTTCCACAAACGTGTGTTGTGAAGAGCAGACTTTGATAGATCCCTGTTCTTTAAATAAAACAGGGTGCCCCCTCACACCTGATTGTCATCCCATTGACATCTGCATACCTATAGTTAATAGGCGTCTTATAGGGAATTATCCGAGTATGTGAAGCAGTATCTTTTTTTATTAGGCTGGCTGCTCATACAACATTATTTTGTTGATCTGAGTTATTCCACCCATTCTCCCTTCACTCATTAATGCAATGTACTCTGCTGTTCCTCTCCACTTAACCTTTAGCTGCTCCTCTTCCCGGCTCTGAGTTTCACCTACAGTGGACGTCTCTCATCTCTGGAGCTGATCACACACTCCCTGAGCTCTCACACACAGGTTCGGTTTCAGGTGTACCGTCCACACTGCCAACGTCCTGGATCACACCTTCTGCTACCAGGTAATTATCATCGGCCTAATTAGCAACCCAGTCGTAGCTTCAATGCAATACAAGTAGCTTCAATAAGCAGCATTTCACTCGAGGTCGTGCTTTAATGTGAGATATATGAACCCCCCGTGCCAATGTCTGACATTAAAGCATGACCTCGAGTGTTATTGTGATTATACCACAGATCTGTTATCACCATTTATTGTTAGATTTTAAGAAAAATATTGAATCGATTTGTTTATCAGCCTTCCTGAGGTAAAATAGCTCCATTCTATCGTTACCCCGCGGCTAAACCCTTTAGTCATTAAAGTCGAGAACCAGAATGACCAATAACTGTTTATTATACAGACAATAAACACAAATATATCGATTGGTAAGTTTTAATTTACTAAAAAGAAAGTTTATTGACATTCAGCAAATAAAATGGGCAGGGTTTATAAGGCAGGCTGTTACTAAGATCCACTATTGTACCGACTGAAGCAGATCGGAGTGAGATCCCGGTGTTAGAACCAAAGTCTAGGATCCCGTTTGATTAGTGATTATGAATCTGTATGATGAAGCTCTTAATGTGAATCTGATCAGTCAGAAATGATAAAGTTCGAGTTCTATATCGGTCGGGTTAATAAGAGCTGGACTTACAGATCCATGAACGAAGCTCCGATCAGCCGCGGATGGTGTTTAATGAAAGAGCAGAGTTTGACGTCTTTGTGAGGGATGAAGCTGATTCATCATTTTTGTTGATGGACTAAAACTGATCTTCAGTCTCGTTGCTCTTCAGTCGAGCTGTGAATCCATTAAGAGCCGGACGTTTGATTTAAAGGACTGACTTCGTTTCGATTTTCCAGCTTCCAAATCCTAAAGGTGATAATCCTTTGGCTCAGGTTGGTCATTAATAGCTTCGTCTTCCAAACTTAAATTGTTGTCAAAGCCAATAGAGTTTATAAACTAATTATAGCTTTCATTTCGGCAGAGTTTTACTTGTGTCATTGTAACTTGGCTGCTTTTTAGCGTGGGCGTCGTTGCTAGGTTATGTGTGTTTGCCGCGGAGTAATACTTATAGAGCGTCAGTCAGAGCGCTGTTATCGGGTAATAATGTCATGGCTAGAACGTCCCTCAGCCATTGCTGGTCAATTGCAGGGTCGGAACTAACTGTGGTATAATATAACTTTTTGGCACTTTTTGGAGTCCATAATGACATGTAACAAGGTTTCCAGGTTTCTTTGGAAGTAAACAGCCAAAACGTGACAGATCCACCACCGAACTTAACTATTATTTGCTGTGGAATCATCCTTCTGTTTACTACAACCTCACATTGATTGTTGCTGTAAAGTTCAATGTCTGTCTCATCTGCCTATAGAACCTGGTTCTAGTGGCATTCTGAATATTTTATTTTAGCCTGAAGGTTGTGGTTAACTGTAGATCAGAGGACTTGGTGACTCACTGTGTGTGAGTCATACACACATAGTGCTCTTTCGTCCTCCTCTGGGCAGCTTCCTAACAGCTCGGATTTGTTTACGCTTCTTGACTGTTGTCGCTGTTATGGGCATTTTCAAGGATGTGCCCATTTTTATACTGTCTCATTTCATCTGCACGTTCTTTAATCTTCCTCCATGTTGACTGAGGGAATTCATCCTTTGTGTCACGTCATACTCATAGCCCGAGTGAAACAGAATGTCACGTTTCTAAACACTGGCATTAAAAGATTAAAACACGACAAAACGCGCCTCACACGGGGCGCCAATAACATGAGTGAGCACATTACTGTGAACTACTGGAGATTCTTAATGAATAATAGCCAAGTATCCTGTTTAACCCCCATTTATCCGGTTCAGGGACGTGGGAGAGGGTCTGCAGAGGCACGCCCTGGACAGGATCCACCCATAAACGCCCCACCCGACACGGGATTTGAACCCAGGCCCTCAGACACTGCCGTTTCCATCAGCCTGCTGTTTGATTTAGATAATAAACGTTCAATAAATGTGACACACTCGGGCAGGGCAGTAGTTAATACACTAGCCGAGCACTGCAGGGACCCGGGTTCGAGTAAGAACCCTGCAAGCCTGTTTAGGAAACTCATAAATAAAACCTGGTAGCGTAATAAAGTGCATCCCCTACTTTGAAAGCCATCCTCTTGATTAAACTAATGCCTAACGTTAAATAAAGCCAAATAAAAGCTTTACACTAAAAGTTAAAGATGATTTATAATATTGAAAGATGTTCTGGACCTAGTAGGTTCCTTTAAAGTTCAGACACAGCCTGGTCAGACCTTTAAACTATGTGTCTGCTGAGGCAGATGATGTAGAATGGAATGCCTCTATTTTTTCCTCCCCTTCTTCTCCTTTGTTGCCAATTGGAAACAGAACAAATAATTGAATGTCAGACAAGTTCAGTCAGTGGTGAAGAAGCTCAGAGTGCTCACATACTCGGGCACAAGGCCGCTCTTTAAAAAAGAAGAGAGAAGAAGGAGAAGCGCTCCGTCGAAATGAACAGAGAGTGACGTTACAACAAAAAATGTCTGATAAAAGAAAGCAAGATTCTGAACAACTTGAACAAGAGCGAGAAAATGTAAGAAAGGAGTAAAATGTTGAAAAAAAAAATTGTGTACAGCGATTGGTCCAGACACAAGTGCCTCACTTCCTTCAAGAATCACACACAAAAACATAAACACACATGATGAAATATAATCATAACTAAACATACCTCGCTGGCTGCACAAACCAGAGGGAATGAGTCGTTAAAGCTCACTAAAGCGAACGGACGTAGATTGGATGGGCATTGTAGCTTATCAGGATGTTTATTTGGATTGAATTGGATCTAATTGATCTGCATCCAGTAGAGGAGGGTTTTGGCGGAAGTATGGCGCTGTTGAGGACAGCTACACCCTCCACCAAACTAAGCCTTTTCACACAGAATCAGATTTTTATCTACGAAAAAGCGTAAGGCAAGTTTTTCAAGTTTTTTAATGCCATCCTTCACACCGAAGCTGTGATGTCGCATAAAATGTTTAATCGGAGACTGTTCTAATTTCTGTGTTACATTACTGTGAACTACTGGAGATTCTTAATGAATAATAGCCAAGTATCCTGTTTAACCCCAGATTGTCACGTTTCTAAACACTGGCATTAAAAGATTAAAACACGACATGACACACCTCACACGGGGCGCCGATAACATGAGTGAGCCACGTTACTGTGAACTACTGGAGATTCTTAATGAATAATAGCCAAGTATCCTGTTTAACCCCCATTGATCCGGTTCAGGGATGCGGGAGAGGGTCTGCAGAGGCACGCCCTGGACAGGCTCCACCCATAAACGCCCCACCTGACATGGGATTTCAACCCAGGCCCTCAGAAACTGCCGTTTCCATCAGCTGACTGTTTGATTTAGTTAGTAAACGTTTAATAAATGTGACACACCTGGGCAGGGCAGTAGTTAATACACTAGCCGAGCACTGCAGGGACCCAGGTTCGAGTAAGAACCCTGCAAGCCTGTTTAGGAAACTCATAAATAAAACCTGGTAGCGTAATAAAGTGCGTCCGCTACTCTGAAAGCCATCCTCTTCATTGTTAAATTCAGGCTGACCAATCAGAGCTCGGTTGCTGGGCAGAACAGCTCATCAAGAGCTTATTGGACGAGTAAAAGGCTGCCTCTAAAAACATGGATATTAAAGAAAAGCTCTGGTGGAATAGAACTGAAAGGCTGGAGAATAATGGTGATAAAGCTCACAGTGATGGATTGAAGCGTCTGATTATTTATCTAAGTGCATTCTGATCAGTTCATGATCATAAAAACACAAACTAGAGCTTCCCGCACTCTTCAGTCGTGGGTTTGTTTTTTTAAGTTGACGATGTGAAAAAGACACATTGAGAAGGGAAATTAAAGAAAAAAAGCAGACAGGGATTTTTTAGAGGGTTTAGACAAAAAAAAAAACGTCGCGCACTCGGTGTGAAGGTCCCACTACGTTAAAAATTGCATCCCACTTTCCCCAGAGGTCTTTGCTGCTTCCTATCAATCAATACAGCCTGAGCAGGGAGAGCTAAAGTGAGGATAGAGAGAGTGTCGGCTCCATCGTTATTGATTCAGCACAAAAAGCAAAGCCAGAGCTGAACTGAGAAAGCTTCTCCTCTCCTGAAGTGTTGACGTAAATCCGTTGCATCTGAGATGTCAGGGAATTCCTGCTGTTCCACAATGGTTACTACATCTAACGACTAGTTTATGTGATGTGCAATCCTGACTTGTGCCCCCTGTTTTATCTCTCCTCTAAACACTGAACGTGTTTACTCCGTCCCTTTAAGTTCAAACCCAAACAAAATACCAACCGTGTGTGAGCGGATACAGTACAGTACGACTCCAAACTCAAAACAGACCGTCTCGAGCTCCGGTGCCCCGGGCTGCTTCCACACTAATGTGGATACGTTTGAAAATGTCATTCGCAAATCAAAACGTTTTCCGTCCGCACTGGCACATTCACGTTGTTTGGGAAGATTTTTTCCGTCCAAACCTGAAATGGCGAGACGTTGGGAAATCCCCTGTACTGAGCATGTGCACGGGAGCCAGGAAGCTGACGTCAGCCTGCGTTGTGAGCGCCAGAACTACTAAATCGTCCATCCATCGCTGGATTTGGCATCTGGAAGAATAACAGGGGTTTTAATCCTCCTCTTTGTCCAGCCGTCTATCGAGCTGTAGGAAAATATGGTTAGCATTTAAGAAGTGAGGCCATGGCTCGTGGATAGGTCAGACAGATGATTGATGGAAGTACAAATGGATTCCGTCAAATTATCCATCCACCCTCGAGTCGATCCATCCATGTCTTGATTATCCACTAGGCAAAATAGCCTAGATGGACTAGAAGGGCATGAAAGTTCAACCAAGGCGCGATAATGTCATAGAAATGTGATCTCTGAGTGGGTTTACGTGCACTTACATGCACAGATTTCTGCAGTTATCTGATTATTGAGGTGGTCATGTATACAGCATACTCAAATCTAGAAAACAGATTAAGAAATCCCATAAAGAGAGCTGGATTTTACTCCAGTAATCGTATTACTCATAGTACGTGTACAAGTTACCCGATTTCCTAATCCGGCACGGTTGCCAGGTCCGCCCGTGCTAAAGACTCGGCTTCATTTGGCTTTTTTTTAGACACTGACGTTTTGTTCAACCCCGAAGTTAAACATGCACGGGCTTAAAGGCGGTAAAATGGCTGTCGAACGCTTTGTGGAGACTCGCACAAAAAAATGAAGAATTTGTTTATTTAATATTTAAGTCTGAAGTTGATGTCTCATCCTTCTGTGAGATTATTGGTTGGTTGCAAAATAACTCCGATTATTGATCATGTAAACCCGGAGGTTTCCCATTATCCTAGATTAAGTGGACTTGGCAAACGTGTCAGGGTAGGCTCGTGTGCATGCGCAGACCGAGAAAACCGATTGACATCAGAGTAAAGGGATACATACACTGAGAAATCCGTTGCACTCTTTAGTGAATTTCATACTCCTGTTTTTAGACCTTGAGTCATTTTGGAGTGATTACATGACCGCTTGAACAATCTGCTAACTGCAGATACCTGAATTTGATCGGATTATTAAGTGCGTGTTTACGTACTGGGCGTCTTTCTTCCCTTTCATAGGCTGCGGTGACTTCTGCGCATCCATCGCTGTGTGCCGGTCAGTGGACGCCGAGTTTAACCAAACCTCCATATCATCTGAAGCTCCATCATGCCCTGCATGGCACCAGTGGTGCTCATACATGGGCTCTTGCCTACCCATGAGTAGCCCCTGCCAGCCTGGGTCGTGTCCAAACTGCTCTGAGGTGGAGCCCCTGCCCCCTGGCACTGTGCGCCCAAGCTACAGGTTGGTGGGGGAGACCGTGTTTGCCCTGTCGCCTGGAGACCCCGCGCATGCCCTGGTGAGCTTTAGTGGCATTTATGTTTTGAGAGTATTACGCATTTCTCAAACGCCTAAATGTTCTGAAACCTGCCTTGTTAACCCATCAGGTCCAGGAGGAGCTTGAGGACATCCTTGTGGCCCCGGGTGACTTCATCGCCCTCCAGCACGACGCAGGATCCTCCGGTCTGCTCGCCTGCTCCCCTGATGTTGTGTCACCCTGGAAACAGGGCCTCCTGGTACAAAACCTCTCCGGCTGGCTGGATGCTAACGAGACCCTGGAGCCGAGCGGAGACGGAAAGTGGATCCGGGACGTCGTGTGCCCCATCAGGGTCCTGTACGTCGGGCAGAACGAAACCAAACTGCGGGGTCTCCTTCTCAAAGCAGGCCTACCCCGACTGGGTGACTACAGCTTGGAAGTGACGTCAGAGGACCCCGATTTTCCAGTCGCCGCTTCCTGCCCCATCCACGTCATCCCACCTCTGGGCCTCACTGTCATCTTTCCAACCAGTAAGAACGACACGGTGTACTTTCTGCCCAATCAGACGTCGGTCCTGGTCATGGTGCGATCGGAGCACAGCGTGGTGGTCGGCTGGCAGGGCAGCAACAAGACCGTGCCTTTCCGAAGCTCGTGCCCGCCGGATCTCGTGTCCAGAGTGGCTGAATGCAGGATGGTCGAAGCCAGCAATGACACCCTGTTTGCCTGGTTGGACATGGAACTGGGCTCCAAGCCCGGGAACACCAAAATTGTCCTGCATGCCCGGAGTGAGGTGACCGAAGCGAGGCTGGAGGTTCAGGCAAAAGTGGAGGAGCCATTAAGAGGCCTGCAGGTCCAACCCCATCCTGCCCACAGAGTCCTGATGGAGACCGTAGTGGTAAGATTGGGAGGGTTTCGTATATAATATAAAGTAATGTATATACTTTGTTGTGTTTTCTATGATATATGAATTAAGGGGGTAATGATTCATCGTGATGCAAAAATGTCTGGTTTTTTTTAACACCAGAGGCCGTCCTGCTCCAATACTCCTTAAAAACTCAAATTTCTTTTAATTGCGGCGTGCTAAAGATTCTTTTTGTTTACATTTTTATAAAAGAAGAGCACACATTAGTTTGATTTGTTGTCCTTCAGAAATAATGAAGGAATTTTTGCACTTGGTTATTGCTGCACTTGTATGAAAGGTGCTATAGAAATCAAGATTATTATTATTATTATGATTACCTTTATCCCTTATGTTCCATGAAAAGGTGTGTAACCCTTCCATTCATTCCTCTTTCCCTCTTCCAGAGCTACACGGCGTCTGTAGAGGAAGGGACGGACCCCTCTTACCGGTGGACGGTGGATGATAAACCATACTTCACTTACTACAACACCGTCCTGAACATCATCTACCAGAACGCCGCCATCTACAAGCTCACAGTGAGAGCGCCTCTTTAAATGCACTTTAGACCACTTTATAATCGAAACCTAAGCTTATTATAACCATACATAAGCCTGACATGAAGGCCCGGACCCAGAGTTTCCCCAGCAGAGGAACAGGAGCAGAGGACGAGGAGATATTTTGGAGCAGTCCTTAACAATAAAAGGCTATCTTTTTATTTAACAGAAAGACTATCAAACCAAATGAAATTACAATCTTTGGTCTACGTTAATTTGAATTTCAGATTCATTTTAAAAGTTGTAACAAGAAGTGGATATAAGAGCAGTTGGCACAAATGTTTGAAATGCTGTTATTTCCTACATCCACAAGAGGGCGCTTCAGTGTTCAAGGTGTCAAGCATTCCTTTACACGCAGAGCGTTTTAATTATTATATTACTACAGGTAGTCCTCGACTTACGACGCAGATCCGTTCCTAGGTGGCGTCGTAAACCGATTTTCGGTGTAAGTCGGAACACACGTACATACTATTACGGTTCGGCATCCTACACGATGGCGAATCGTGAAAATGAGACAAAAGGATTATAGGACCCAATCGCAGTTAGCTCCAGATGGTAGTGATGAACTGAAATGAATAGAATAAATAAAACAATGATTAATAAAATACAAACGAATGGCAGACAAAGAAAAAAGAGAGACTTTGTGTCACGGCCGCGTCTGCAGGGGCAGAGAAAGGCGCGGGGCGCGGCAGCGTTTTATACGCACTGATGTGCTTTAACCAATGTGGAGGTCTGCCTCTTTAAAATGCTCAAATGATATTAAACAGAGAAATACTAAACAGGAGAGGAAAACAGGAGAGGAAACAGCGCTAGAGCGCGGCTTTGTAAATGCGCTTTAAAAAAATGATGAGATATAACTGAGAACACACACACACGTGATTAACTGAAGAAGTCTCTGCATTCAACTAGGCAGAGATCGGTGCTGAAGCCCCGTTCAAACACACCTGATGCAGTCAAACTGAGGAAATCTCTGTTTTAAACTGTCAGAGATCAGCACTAGAGGAGCGCGCACGTTTTACAAACACACACACACACACACACACACACACACACACACACACACACACACACATGCCTCGCTTTGAGCGCTGCTCTCTGCCTGGTTTAACGCAGAGATTTCTTCAGTTAGTCGTGTGTGTGTGTGTGTGTGTGTGTGTGTGTGTGTGTGTGTGTAAACGTGCGCGCTCCTCTAGCGCTGATCTCTGACAGTTTAAAACAAAGATTCCTTCAGTTAGTCGTGCGTTCAAGCGCGTAATAGGTAACACACAGGAAGCCAAAAGCGCTCAGTATGAGATTAGGATAAGGATAACAGACGCGATCTGAAAGAACGAGGTGGAAAGTGATGGAAGGGCGGCGTGGTGCGCAGGTGCACGAGTGAGCAGTGGGGCGAAGGTGGGCGTGGTGCGAGAGCGAACATGACAGTAATTATCAAAAAACAGCCTCATAACCGTGTATTCTTCCGCCGCGCACACCAAACACGAAGTTCGCGTTATGAAGTTTACGACGCAAAACCACTTAAAGTCGAAAAAGGCTTTATACAGTAAATGGGAGAAGCGTCGTAACTACGAAACGTCGTAACTCGAGACCGTCGTAACCCGAGGACTACCTGTATTTTTTTTTTAATCTTTTTATTGAGGAGTATAGCAAAGACACTACAGCAAATAACAACATTGCAAATAATGAACAAAACAAGCAATAAACATAATAGTGACTAAAGCCAAATCCTCTAATTCTCTCTAAATAAAAAAACTCCAAGTTTTTTACTTAAACCCTAAATATATCACACAGTCAAAAGAAGAGAAAAAAGGAGAGAGAAGGGGGGGAAACAAACAAACAAAAACCCAAAAGGGGGAAACAAATAAAGAAAATAACAGAAATAAATAATAATTATAAAAATATTTTTTTTAAAAAGGAAATCTAGTGAGCCGGCATTATTTGAAGAAAATAAAAAAATGAAAGAAAAGCATTCCCCTTATAATAGCAGCACTATTCCCTTTCAAAGTAAATCTTCTCCAATCTAAGAAAATACAAAACATCTTGGAGCCACAGTGAAACTGAAGGTGTTTTTATGGACTTAATAACAGAATATGGCGCCTAATATATTACTATTTTTAATATTTATCAGTGTCATGTGCAGCAAAACCTGATTGGGTATCGATATCACAGATTAAACGCCTGGTGAAGTTTTATAAGATTTTATTATTGGGTGTGATTCGTTCCCCATAACTGCTGTCTGTTTGGGGTTTTTTGGTTGTTACTTATGGTTCTAAAGCTGGAGCACCCGTGCTGTAATGGAGGCATAGGAAGGCGTCGGAAAAGTTTCTGATTCAGAGTCGAACCACACTGTGGACCTGCAGCTGGACATAGCTGAACTGTCAGCTGGTATTGTCAGCACTTTCTTTAAATGATCCCCTGCTGGTTTCGCTCTGTTTTACAGTCCAAGCTGTTAGGAAGTAAGAGTGGTTGAGATGTTTGTATGTGACCACACAGTCATTCCGTCTGGCTTCGTAGGTGACGGCTTCCAACCAGGTGAGCAGCTTAACGGAGGATTTCAACGTGACCGTGGACAGAATGAACCCCATGAGCGACATCACCGTGCGGGGCGTCCCTGAGATCGTGACGCAGGGCGTGCAGCTGAACCTGTCGGCGTCGGTGGAGGTCGACATCTCGGTGGACGCGACGTTCCTGTGAGTTATTAAAGAGACTCTCGGGGCTCAAGGATTTAAAGACTTTTTAATGAATTACCTTTTTCGGCTAACTTTCCGATCCCCGGGCTCCTTGACTGTCGGGGACTGACTTTTGAGCCTCCTGTCATAAACAAACGGATAAAACTTTCGATCCTGCAGATTCTTCGAACCATAGGCGTGTCTAGCCCCTTTTTAGGGGTGCTCAAACACAACTAAATTGAGTCCCAGCACCCCTAAAATAGTAAGTGTTTTTTGTTGTTTTTTAAACTGGTTTGTCTCTGATAAGCTAAAAAATGTTAACACAATACAAAGCATTTAGTTAAACATAATATTTTGGCATCGAAAACACAGCAGTCCCCCCTGGCCTCGCAAATGGTATGATCCAAATGATGTTCTTCCTTCACTAGTGTGGGATTGATATTCCTAAATGATTTGGATGAATTGAAAATGAATTAAAATGTGCAGTTTTTGGGCGCGTAGGGTCCGGTACCCTAAAGCTTTGATCCTAGAATCGCTCCTGCTTCAAACAAACAAATAAGGTCAAGAAACGTTCGCTTTATTTCAGAACCTGAATCCAATCTTTGTTTTTGTCCAAGATGCTTTTTTTATTTGATCTCACATTAGGCGAAGTTTATTTCTGAAGTGTTTTTTGCAGTGGAACATTTTCTCAAAGCTTATTCACAACTGATACAAGTGGTAGCCTAGTGGTTAAGGTACTGGACTATGGACCAGAAGGTCCAGGGTTCAAATCCCGCTTCTGCCAAGCTGCCACTGTTGGGTCCTTGAGCAAGGCCCTTAACCCACAATTGCTGCGATTATAAGACTGTATCAATTGTAAGTCGCTCTGGATAAGGGCGTCTGCTAAATGCTGTAAATGTAAATGTAAATGAAATGTAACCCAGCAAGCCCTAGGGCGACATTGGCAAGGAAAATCCCACCACTTATTTCCCTTCGTGATTTGAATCAAGGCGAGCTGAGCTCGTTTAACCCATAAGGCACATCGTGTGTTGTGTTTTGTTTCTGCCCTCGCTGTGTGTGTGGAGGTGAGCTCTGATGATTCCTTGTGTCTCAGGTGGATGTTTGGAGACGAACACAACATGGATCATCACTTTCAACCGCCCTACGACGTCTCACACCAGAGCCCCGACCCTTCAAAAACGCAGATCATCCTGCAGCATCACGTCAAGTACACGTACACACAGCCAGGTAAAAAACTTTGTGGTTGAGGTTGAGGTTTTATCCCAACTTTTTGCACTTGGGGGACACGTATTTGCCTAATTTGCATATTTGTGACATCATCAGGTCGTGTTTACATTGCTTCTCTGTGACTCTATGTACAGGATAAACCAAACAAACTGTGCATATTTCAAAAGAACTACAGAATCTATGTATTTATGAATGCATTGAAATCAGCAAAATCACAGAAATGGAGTTAAACTATGCGCTATACCCATTCACGTCTGTGTGCCATGCGCTATGCATATGCCAGTCAAGAAGAGAGGAAAGACCTAGTTAAGACAGTTAAGCCGGTATTACGGACCAACGAGGACCAACGAGACCAAAACCAAAGTTATGGAATCACTGTGGGGAAAAAAAGAAATCCTGTTTAGAAAAAAAAGCTGCGTCCAGACACATCGATAATCGATTTATAATCTCATCGCAGCCCTCTGAATCATAATCAAGTCAAATCGTGATGCGCCTACAGAATCCCACCCTTGATTGGTAGCTCATTCTGTAACCCTGCTCCTTAATCTCCTCTTGTGGCTCTTTTTCAGGAGAGTACACCCTGATGGTCTCGGTGTCGAACCGCTACGAGAACAAAACTCGCAAGATCGACGTGTACGTCTTCAGCATCCTAACGTCGGTGGTGATCGAGACCGACCCGGAGCTCCTGCGAGCCGAGAAGCCCGCGGCCTTCGAGGCCCACCCTTTGCCGTCCCCGTACGGAATCGTCTACACCTGGAACTTCGGAGACAACTCGAGCCTGCAGCAGGGGCGGGAGCGCAGGGTCCATCATGCCTACCGGCACAGCGGCGCCTACAACGTCTGCGTCAACGTCAACAACACCGTCAGCAGCAGGGACAGCTGCAAGGAGCTGATGGTCTACGAGGACGTCGAGGGACTGGCGCTGACGTCGTCCGCCCCCACCGAGCTCCACACCCCGACGGTGATTCGGGCCGCCCTGGAGGCGGGCAACGACGTGACCTGGACGTTCTCCATGGGCGACGGGACCGTGGTCGCCCGGACGGAACCGTGGCTGGAACACACCTACGTGAAAGACGGAAACTACAGCGTGAACGTCACCGCTTCCAACGCCATCAGCTCCAAATGGGAAGCGGTGCACGTGCAGGTGTTTGTGCTGCAGGTGCTCTGGTTGGAGCCTGTCGGGTGCATCCGGGAGAGCGCCGAGGTCGGCTTTCACGCCCGTGTGTCGGGGAATGCTTCTACTCACCAGTACATGTGGAGCTTCGGAGATGGGACAACCAACCAGACCCGCTACGGCACCCCGGATATAACCCACTCTTACGACACCAGCGGGAATTACCATCTTTCTCTGCTCATGTCCAGTAGCTCCAACAAGGCGAACTTTTTCACCTGGATCTGCGTCCAGCCCGCCGTGACCAACGTCAGTGTGGAGACCTCTAGCAGATTCACCAAGCTCGGAGATGAAAGCAACTTCACCGTCGCCACCTATCCCGAGTTTGACTACACCTACCTGTGGGACTTTGGGATCAGCGATTTCCGGAGCCCCATTCCGGGCGGAGACACGATGGTTTTCACCTACAGGAGCCCCGGGACATATCTGGTAACAGTGACGGTCCTCAACAACATTTCCTACAGCAACAGCACGGTGCTGATCGAGGTCCAGAAGCCCGTGGGGTGCTTGTTGATCCGGCACAATGGCACAAGGGGTAACAAGCTGGGCTTGAAGCGGGACTACACCTTCGTCTCCTCGTCGGAGTCGGTTAACGTGTCCTACGTTTGGGATTTCGGGGACGGGACCGTCCTGCCGGGCCGCAATGTGACGCACGCCTACAACTCCTCGGGCTCCTTCCGCGTCCGCGTGACGGGCAAGAACGATGTGAGCGAGAACCGCAGCGAAATCGGCGTGACGGTGCTGTCCCCGATCCGAGGCCTGTTCGTCAACGGCAGCCTCGTCAACGTCCCCCTGAACGCGACGGTCCACTTCGAGACGCTCCTCGAGCAAGGAGACGACGTGCACTACTCGTGGATCCTCTGCGACCGCTGCACGTCCATCCCGGGCACCAACGTCATGTTCTACACCTTCCGCTCGGTCGGGACATTCAACGTCATCGTGACCGCCGACAACGACATCAGCGCCGCTCAGGCCAGCATCCAAATTTTTGTCCAGCGCGAGCTGGAGGGCCTGCAGGTTGTGTCGGACCAGCTCGGAGACGGATGCTGCTTTGCCACGAATCGCCTCCTCCATTTGCAGGCCGCGCTCAAGGAGGGCACCAACATGTCCTTCAGCTGGATCGTACTCAGGGAAAGCGAGAGCGCCGCCGCCCTCAACTTGACGGGCAAGAGCGTAGACCTTAATTTCTCGACTCCTGGATCCTGTGACGTCTTCCTCAGGGCCACCAACTTGCTCGGCCAGTTAGCCACCAACCGCACCATCGAGTTTCTTGATCCGGTCGGGCACCTGGCGCTCGAGGTTTCTCCAAACCCGACAGCCGTCAACGCCGGCACGAACGTCACGGTGTTTGCGAGCACAGGCAGCGAGTTGCAGTACAGCTGGTGGACCGGCGATGGCACTTTGCCCTTCAGCGCGCCTTCCATCTGGCATACGTTCAGCAAACCGGGGCTGAAGCTGGTCAGCGTGGAGGTGTCGAACCGAGTCAGCAAGGCGCTTTTGTCCGTTTGGATCAGCGTCCAGGAACCTGTTTCTGGAGTGGCCTTCAGCGCAACCAACGTGACCGAGCAGAACTTTGTGGCCTCCGGCGTCAACGTGTCCCTGTTCGGCGGTGTTCAGACAGGTTCCAACGTCTCGTGGGCGTGGCTCTTGCCAAACGGGGCGAAATCCAGGCAGCAGGCGACGTCCTACGTGTTTCCGTCTCCCGGCACGTTCACGGTCACCCTAAACGCCTCGAACTATGTCAGTAGCGAGGCAGCGGCACGCCACTTCACCGTGCAAGACCGGATCCAGGGACTCGAGTTCAAAGTCAGCAAGCAGACCGTGGCAGTGGGTGAGAATGTCGAGTTCACCATCTCGGTGGCGTCCGGAACGTCGGTCAGCTACGCCCTGAGCATCAGCGGCGATGCGACGGTCTTCCCCAACATGACCTACGTGCACCAGTTCAGCCGAGTGGACAACTACTATGTCAACCTGACCGCCTGGAACCAGATAAGCTCCGAGCGGAGGAACCTGCACATTGTGGTGGTGGAGCCCATCACCCGGCTGACCATCCTGGACTGCTGCGAGGAGGCTATACCCGTGGGCGTTCCCAAGACCTTCGAGGCTCACATCCAGACCGGCAATCCCGTCACCTACCTGTGGACCTTTGACCTCCATCATGGGACCAAAACGGCCATGTTGGACGCCAGAGTGACCTACGTGCCTGAGGAGCCGGGCTTCCTGACCATCAGCGTGAGCGCCATTAACGTGCTGAACATCCAGAACGAGACCAAAGGCGTGCTGGTTCAGAACGTCCTCAAGTCGGCCACCTTGGAGGCTCATCCTCAGGACACCTTCATCAATAAGACTGTCGTTTTCCAGGCCGGCGTTTCCCCGCAGTCCACGTCTCTGAGGTACCGCTGGAACTTCGGTGATGGAGGCCCCGACTTTCTCACCGACACGTCCCTGGTCAGCCATGTGTATTCCCTGCCCGGTCACTACACGGCCCGGGTAAACGTCAGCAACCTGGTGAGCTGGGCCATGGCTCAATTCGAGGTGAACATACGTGTCCTGGAGTGCATCGAACCGGAAGTCCAGGTGGTCCAAGCTCCGAGGCTGGTCATCTGGCGCTCCAAGCCGGCTCTGGTCGACGCGAAGGTGGACCTGAAGCGCTGCGATCGTTACGGCACCGAGTACCTCTGGGAGATCTTTTCGGTTCCTAACTGCCAGGATTTTGAAAACCACCTGTTTCCACCCGACAAGGTCCTCCTACCCGGAGAGGTTGACGTCCGAAGGCTCCAGCTCTCAATACCGAAGATGCTGCTGCCCTCCAGGAACTACACTCTGGTCTTCTCCCTGTCCTATAAAGGAATCCCTCTGAGGAAGACCGCCTGCCTTCAGCTCTCGGTAATGTCTGCCAAGTTGGTGCCCATCATCGAAGGGGGCACGTATCGCGTCTGGTCCAAAACCCAGGATTTACAGCTGAACGCAAACCAGTCCTACGATCCCAACCTGGACTCCGAGAGCCAGACCCTTCTGACCTATCAGTGGGAGTGTCTGAACACCTCAAAGGTAAGAGATTTCTGCAGTTTTCTGATCATCCAGGTGGTCAGCAGAGTCCATGGAGGGCATAGTCCGAGCTAGAGATCAGATTAAGAAATAAAGAGAGCTAAAGACTAATTATTAATACTATTATTAAAAAGTCTCAGGCTGATTTTCCTCTAAAGGAAATAGTTGTCTCCCACCCAGACAGAGGGATTTGGTGGATTTCGGATGTCCTAACTCTAAACAGTCTGGCTCTCAGAGGAATGGAGAGTCTGTCTGCGTCTAATTAACATAAACAAGCATAAAGTATCACAGGAGCCACTTAGCCTGAATTCACTAACAAAGCAGCGACGAAACACCGGAGCTGTGAAAGAACGCTTTAATAAAAGCAGTCTAAAATGGTTCCACTTCTTATTTAATCATGGTAACGTTTATTCAATAACAATAACAACAACAACAACAACAAAAAAATAGCTGTGTTACCTATAACTGACCAACATTTCTACATTCTTTAGTTGTAAGGTTTTACTGATTTTCTTGTTTTTACTTTTTGTTTTTGATTTACTTTTATTGCATTTATAAAACAAACATTTATAATATACTAAGGTTAGCTAAAGTTGTTTTTTATTGAGCTGTTTGATTTGTTGTCGTTTTATTTATTTTTCATTTCAGTATTTTTATTTTATTGTTTTGTTTTAGTTATTTTAAGCATTAAAAAGTAACAATTGTCAGGTAACTTTGTTTTATTGTTTTGTGTTTTACTATATATGTTCTCATTTATTACAAATATTTATATTCAATAAAGATCAGCTAAAGTAGTTTGTCGTTTTATTTAATTATTTAGTTTTGTTTGTTATAAACATTTATGAATGTTAGTTGATGTTTTTATTATTGAGTTGTTTTATTTGTAATAAGTATTTTATTTATTTTATTATAGATTTTGTATTTTTATAGTTAAACATAATAATTTTTTATTTAGATGTTTTTATTTTTTTTATTTGTTTTTTATTTATTTATTTATAGATTTAAACAGCCATGACTGTCAGGTAAAAAATTTTGTTATTGAGTTTTTTATTTTAGTTATTAGCTCGTTTCATTTTACTTTATTGTGTTATTATTTCACTTTTTATATATATTTAAATATAATAAATGCAAGTCTGTAATATTATTTATTACTGATATGTTTATTTATTATTTTTATTGTATATATTAAAACATAATAAATAGAGGTCAGATGAGTTATTTGTACTGACCTATTTTTATTTGTTTTATTTTTATCATTTTGCTCTTTAGATTAAGTGAAAGGTATCTAAAACTATTTTAGTGATCTGTTTAATTCGTTTTTTAATTCATGAAAAATATATGAACATTATAAAATAAAATGCTCAGCTTAGGTTATTTTTTAGCTATTTAATTTTTTTAAATATAATAAACATTTTTAAAGTAAATTACTCAGCTTAGGCTATTTATTTTTTTGCTATAGTTAGTTTTTTTTATTATTGTAACCATTTCTAAAATAAAATTCTCAAATTAGGTTATTTCTTTTTGAGCAGTTTTATTATTTGGACATTTTATTATAAGTTAAATGCAAGTTAAGTTTAGTTTAGACTTCAGGGACCTGGTCTGATGACCCGCTGGGGCTTTTGGCCGGCCTCTACCCTAATGTCCTTGTTCCAGACGTGTCCTGTTTATAATCCCTGAGCGGATGTAAGAGGAATAAACGTCCCCGTTATGACCTCTGTCTGTTTCAGGGAGCCTCTCACTGCTCGACTCTGAACTTCAGGCTGGGTCTGAAGGACCTGCGGATCTCCGGAGCTGAGCTGGAGGTGGACGTCGAGTACACGTTCCGTCTGACTGTCAGTAAAGAGGGCATGCACGCGGAATCCACCACGCAGAAGGTTCGGTTCTTATTTTCCATAGGTGCCGTCCCACTCTTAAGTTTCAGTTCCGGTTTGGTTCTTGCATTCCCTTAGGTTTGCATTCCGGTTGCGTCCAGGTCTGTCCCACTCTTAGGTTTGAGTTCTGGTTCCATCTGTGTTTGGTTCTTATTTTCCTGTCAGTACTGTCCCGCTTTTAGGTTTGAGTTCTGGTTCCATCTGTGTTTGATTCTTGCCTTCCCATCAGTGCCGTCCTGCACTTAAGTTTGATTCTTATTTTCTTAGGTTTGAGTTCCGGTTCTGTCTGTCTTCGGTTCTTGCTTTCCTGTCAGTCCTGCTCTTAGGTTTGGGTTCTGAATCGGTTCTTATTTTCTTAGGTTTGAGTTCCGAATCGGTTCTTATTTTCCTGTGAGTACTGTTCCGCTCTTAGGTTTGAGTTCTGGTTCCATCTGTGTTTGGTTCTTATTTTCCTGTCAGTACTGTTCCGCTCTTAGGTTTGAGTTCTGGTTCCATCTGTGTTTGGTTCTTATTTTCCTGTCAGTACTGTCCCGCTCTTAGGTTTGAGTTCTGGTTCATCGTGTTTGGTTCGTATTTTCCGTCAGTACTGTTCCCTTCTTAGGTTTGAATTCTGGTCCCATCTGTGTTTGGTTCTTATTTTCCTTGTCAGTAAAATAACTGTCCCGTCTTAGGTTTGAGTTCGGTTCCATCTGTGTTTGGTTCTTATTTTACTGTCAGTACTGTCCCGCTCTTAGTTTGAGTTCTGGTTTTCCATCTGTGTGGTTTCTTATTTACTGTTGAGTACTGTTCCGCTCTGAGGTTTGAGTTCTGGTTCATCTGTGTGGTTCTTATTTTCCTGTCAGTCGGTCCCGCTATTAAGTTTGAAGTTCTGGTTCCATATGGTTTTGGTTCTAATTTTCCTGTCAGTAAATGTCCCGGTCTTAGGTTTGAGTTATGGTTCCATCTGTGTTTGGTTCGTATTTCCTGCAGTACTGTCCGCTCTTAGGTTTGAGTTCTGGTTCCATCTTTGTTGGTTCTTATTTTCCTGGTCAGTTACTTGTCCGCTCTTAGTTTGAGTTTGGTTCCACTGTGTTTGGTTTTATTTTCCTGCAGGTACTGTTCCGCTCTTAGGTTGAGTTCTGGTTCACATCTGTGTTTGGTCTTATTTTCCTGTCAGTTCTGTCCCTTCTTAGGTTTGGAGTTCTGGTTCCATCTGTGTTTGGTTATTATTTCTGCAGTGACGTCCCCTTTCTTAGGTTTGAGTTCTGGTTCCATCTGTGTTTGATCTTATTTCCGTGAGACTGTTCCGCTCTTAGGTTTGGGTTCTGGTCCATCTGTGTTTGATTTGCCTTCCGTCAGTGGCCTAACTTAGGTTGGTTCTGAATCGGTTTTATTTTCTTAGGTTGAGTTCTGGTTATGTCTGTCTTTGGTCTTGCTTTCTGTCAGTTCCCTATTAGGTTTGGGGTTGAATCGGTTTTTTATTTTCTTAGATGAGTTCCGGGTTCTGACTGTCTTCGGTTATGCTTTCCTGTCAGTCCTGCCCTTAGGTTGGGTCTGCAGGCGGTTTCTTATGTTTTAGGTTTAAGTTCGAATCGGTATTATTTTCTAGGTTTGAGTTGCCGGTTCTGTCGTGTCTTCGGTTTTGCGTTACTGTCAGTCCTGCCTCTTAGTGGGTTCTGAAATCGGTTTTATTTCTTAGTGATTTGAGTCGAATCGGAGTTCTTATTTCTTAGGATTGGTTCCGTTCTGTCGTCTTCGGTTCTTGCTTCATGCAGTCCTGCTCTTAGGTTTTTTTTTGGTTTGGTTCTGAATCGGTTTGTTTCCTTAGGTTTGAGTTTCCGGTTCTGTTTGTCTTTCTGTTATTGCTTTCCTGTCAGGTCCCTCACTTAGGTTTGGGTTCGAATCGAGTTCTTATTTTCTTAGGTTTGGGTCCGAATCGGTTCTTATGTTCTTAGGTTTGAGTTTCCGGGTTCTGTGTCTTCGTTGATTGCTTTCCGTAAGTACCTCACTGAGGGTTTTGGGTTCGAATCGGTTCTGATTTTCTTAGGTTTGAGGTCCGATCGGTCGTTTTTTCTTAGGTTTGAGTTCGGTTCTGTTCTGTCTTCGGTGCTTGCTTTCCTGCAGTCCCTCACTTAGGTTGGGTCTGAATAGGTTCTTATTTTCTTAGGTTTGAGGTCCGACCGAATCGGTTTATTATTTTTTAGGTTTGAGTTCCGGTTATGTCTGTCGTTGGTCTTGCTTTCCTGTCAGTACCTCACTTAGGTTTGGGTTCTGAATCGGTTTTATTTTCTTAGTTTGATGGTCCGAATCGGTTCTTATTTTCTTAGGTTTGAGTTCCGGTTCTGTCTGTCTTCGGTGCTTGCTTTCCTGTCAGTCCTGCTCTTAGGTTTGGGTTCTGAATCGGTTCTTATTTTCTTAGGTTTGAGTTCCGGTTCTGTCTGTCTTCGGTGCTTGCTTTCCTGTCAGTCCCTCACTTAGGTTTGAGTTCCGGTTCGGTTTTTGTTTTCCAGTCAGTGCCGTCCCACTCTTAGGTTTGAATTCCGGTTCTGTCTGTGTTCGGTTCTTATTTTTCATCGGTATCGCCCCGCTCTTACGTTTGAATTCCGGGTTGGTTCTTAATTTTCTGTCCTGTATTTAGGACTACCTGCAGATTAGTGGAAAGGGAAAAGGGTCAGAAGCAGGGGGAGGCTATGGAAGGTGATGCAGGCCATGCAGCGATGAACGTTGCTAACTAAGACCTCAGTCTGATGTTTTCAGGTGGACCAGAGAAGAGTTTCCAGAATCACACAGGTTCCAAACGGGTTCGAACATTTGGTAGTACGAACTGTAAATCTTATTACAGTTTCCCTCAGTCGCCTCTGTCCCTGCATCTCTCTACGTTTGTGTTTCTTTTACATAACAAAGACAGGAGAAAAGGACCCGGTCTGACTCCACGGTGCTCTGTCCTGTCTCTCTCTCCATCGCTTGGGTACGATAGAATTCCATCACTTCTCGGATGACTCAGGGCACAAAAGAGAAAATAAACTGAGCTAAAACGGGCCAGGAGACGACGGCTCGTCTCCGACAGTCTTTCTTATCTTCAGCCAAATATCAAAGCCAGTCCTGGAGCGGCGGGGGGCCAGCTCGTTCTCGCCTGATGGGCTTATGTCCGATAAACTCGGTTAGGAGTTGGTGTTGGAGCAGTTATGACTGTACCTCAAGGGGTAGGGGCGCTCTAGTAATCATATCGTCTCTCCTCTTCTATTTGGGTCAAGATGAAATCACAGCACCTGTAGTACTCGTAGTTAGAGCAGGAGGTTTGGAGGGTCTGCGTGGATTTTCGGCTGCTCCATCAAACGTTTTTAATCAGTGCAGGCTGGTCTGGGTCAGTTAGAAGAAGCTGAAGGTTCTGTAGTACTCCATAATGAATCCTTACCCTTACTCATTACCAAATGTATAAAGGTTATTACAACCCCAAATCAGAAAAAGCTGGGACAGTGTGGAAAATGCTAATTAAAAACACAGTGTTTCTTACATAAAGATGTCGTCTTGAAGGCAGCTGATGTTGCTCTAAAACCTCGGTGTACTTTTCTGCACTAATGCTGCATCACAGAAGTGGAAATGACCTTCACCAAGGGCCCTGACCCGACCCCATACCATGCCAGAGCCTGGCTTTTGGACTGGATGGTCCTTTTTGGTCCATTTCTTCCAAGAAAGATCTGTTATACTGATGGGTCTGAGCACAATCCCCGTCTCCACTGTGTGATGGTCCATCCCAGATGCCTCCGAGCCCAGAGAAGTCAGTGCCGCTTCTGGACATGGTTATAACATAAGGCTTATTTTTAGCACAGTAACGTTTTAAGTGGTATTTGTGAATGTAACTCTGTACTGTAGAGTCTGATAAAGGTATGATAAAGGAATCCGTTGTCCATGTGGTTCTATCAGCTATTGATGAATGACGGTTCTTGATGCAGTGCAGTCTGAGGGAGCGGAGATCACCCCTCTTCAGTTTAGGCTTGTACCCTTACCCTTTATACTGAAATTCATTTAATGCTATTATGCACTGTAGAAGTACATTTAAAGATGGAAATCCCTTCCAGTCTTTCTTTGAGGAACATTGGTTTTAAACATCTCAATCATTTTCTTACACACTTGTTGATAAACTGGAGATTCTCTGATCATCTTTACTCCTCAAAGCCTTTCCTGGATGCTGCTTTTGTACGAGATCATGATTATAATCACCTGTTTGAAATCACATCATTATTTAGTTTTTTTCCTCATTATTAGCCCCAATTGCCCCGTCCCAACTTTTTTGGAATGCGTTGCAGGCCTGAAATGCAAGTTATGTAATGCTCTCTCTCTCTCTCTCTCTCTCTCTCTCTATATCCCTCTGTCCCTCTCTGTCTCTCTCTCAGGTTCTAGTGAAGAGTGGTCGCATCCCGATCGTGTCTCTCGAGTGTGTATCGTGTAAGGCCCAGTCCCGTTACGAGATCAGCCAGAACTCCTATGTCTACCTGGCTGGAACCTGCAGCAACTGCCAGGGTTCTTACAGAGGGGTAAGATACGACTCAAAAACAAGAGCAGATGAACCCTGAGGTTCAAACGCTCAGCAGTAATGGCACTGCAGTCCATCAGCTCCCATGACCTCCATAGTCACCGGATTTAAACGTAATTAGACCTTTATGAGAAGGGCTAAAGCTCAGACTGTAAAGAACGTCTTCACGTTCTGTATTCGTCAAGAAACTGAACAAATGATGAACATCCCATCATAATATTCCCTGGGTATTAGTACTCTAACAGGTTTGTGCTATTTTGTCCACCCCGCTATGGTCTGGTCCCAGTGGGGACTGGGTGGTTTGTAGCTGGACGCTACGAGTCATCATGAGGTCTCGTGCTTCAACAGTGAGAGACTGAGAGATGATCTCAGACCGAAGAGCTTCCAAACCTTCCCTCATCGTTCTCTCTTCCAGTCCCTGTCTAAATGTTTAGTTTGATGTGTGATGTCATGGCTCCAGAATATGAACAGGAAGACGGGAAAAACCTGAGCAGGTTTAGGAGACGATGTCATTCTTATGATGTGATATGTTCCATCTCTGCACTTGGTCATGGGAAGCAGTTTTCAGGGAAAAGCGTTCCTGCTGCTGATTTTCTTAAGCAAGCGGCTTTGTTAATAAACAGAGTCAGAGCTGAATTTATTTCTATAGCACTTTTTATAGCAGAGTCTATTGACTGAGTCCCTGTAGGTTCCTGGTTCAGTAGCATGGTATCCTGGTATCTGGTCCTGCAACCCATCCCCATCGATACAGAGGGCCGTCTGCACTTATGGCACAGGGAGGAGCTGTTTAACAGAGACGATTCTTAACAGGTGTACCTGTTTGTTCCCACTGGTTACCTCTTGCCGTTTGTGTTTTCCTACTAGCGCTGGACGGCGGTTAACCGTCGGAACGAGCCACTGGTCCTGGACCTGAACACCACCACGACGGGGCAGGGCAGCATGAACCTGGTGCTGAGGAAGGGGGCGCTGCGGGACGGAGACTCCTACGTCTTCAGCCTGCACGTCACCGACGACAGCATGGAGCAGGTGGGCGTGGCCAACATCGAGCTCCGGCCCAACCTGCCACCGGCCGGGGGGTCGTGCACACTGTGGGCGGACGGGGACGGACCCGAGGTGCAGACGCTGCGGCAGAAAGTGCACTTTAAATGCACAGGTGAGAAACAATGCAGTACTATTCAATAGAAAGGTGAATACAGAGCAATGCTGACTCTCTCTCTCTCTCTCTCTCTCTCTCTCTGTCTCTCTCTCTGTCTCTCTCACTCTCTCTCTCTCTCTCTAGGCTATGCCGATCTGGACGAGGCGGAGTCTCCTCTGGTTTACAGTCTGATGGTGTTACGATGTGTCAACTCCTTCTGTGAGGATTTCTGTGTTTATAAGGGAACCAGCCCTGAGCACTCCACCTTCCTTCCTACTGGTTTCAGCACCGCCCATTACAGAGTCTCTGTGACAGTTACGGTGGAGGACCACCAGGGGGCGTCTGTTGTGGCTCTCAACAAGTGAGTCCCGGCTTCGGAATGAAAGGGTGCCTCCTTTCATTTTAGTGAGTTTATTGTAGGGTTGAGTTGATGACTTCATCTCAAAACGGGACGTATTTAGACAACTGTTAGTAATGCATCATAGTCTATACATTTATTTAAGCAATTTGAATGTTTTTTACCTGTTTTTAATCACCCAATATACCAATAAGAGTTCAGTCTCTCACCGCCAGTACTCACAGTGGAACACTTTAGGGACAGAGCAGTAGTTACTCCATAAGAACCGAGACTTCCTGTGGATATCTGAAGGCGTTATGCAGGTATACGCCTCATAACACCAAGTTATTATCCTTGTTATTAAGATAATTAACCTGTGTAACCCCTATGTTACCATACCAGATGCATTAGCTGTTTCAGTACAGCAGCTGTAATGACAGACGTACCAGCAGAGGAGTTAGGTGTTAGCGTGTTAGGTTAGGTCACATCTCTGGTGCTTGACAGAGGCCAGCAGAACATTGTTATTGACTGGGCCTCAGTCATATTTGGGCTTGATCGGTAAGTGGTCGTGTTACCGACTGTCCTGCTTGGGCAGAAAGCGGGAGATGAACATTAGAAGCTGGTCCAGAGCGGAGCTTTATTAAGAAACTGAAAAAACACTGGAGAACTGAGTGTAATAACGAAACTAAGAGCTGGATTGGAGTCCAAACAGTCCAAAGCAGCAAACAGGAAGGGTGTAACGAAAACCTAAGAGCACGAACCGCACAGAAGCAAAACATACTCAAGCTAATGAGAGGAACTAAACAGCTGACCTAAATCAGTTAGTCAGAACGTAAACAAAGGTGACTCACCGTCCAGGGATGATGTTGAAGGAGCGAGGGACGCTGGGTAGTGTAGTCCGTTAGGACCGTGTACAGTACATACCTCCTTTTTGAGGAATTATTGCTCTATTTTAAACCCAGAATGTCTGATATTAAGATTAAACGCAGTGATGATCTCTAGAAGAACGGACACTAAAATGAAAGTAAGAGAGGTCAGGTGTTGGAGGATCAAAGCTGGAGGCTAAATATGTTGGACCCACTCTCAGATCAGAACTGGTTCGAATCTAGGGGACCACACAGGCAGCGGCCGGGCCAGGAATGAAACCCGGGGCTTTGGAAATGAGAGGACAGCACTAACCTCTACATGTCATGTCATTACAATTATAGTAGCTTTAACGTGATCAGCTCTTATTGAACCGGAGTGTGATCTGTAGTATATATGTGTGTGTGTGTGTGTGTGTGTGTGTGTTAGGACCATGCTGACGGTGGTGTTACCCCAGGTTCCAGCAGGTTACAGCAGTCTGGCTCACTGGTTGTATAATCTGACCGAGACCAAGCTGAACGAGCTGCTCAAACAGGGCGACTCCCAAAACGTCCGGGAACTCTCACTGGCCCTCATCACCGTACTCAACGAGGTCAGGGTCCTCCTCTGATAGCTCCACCTGCTGTATCTCAGTCCTCCTCCACCTTTCTCCATCTGTCCTCACCCCTGTCCGTCTGTCTCCACCTCGCTTCGTCCCTAAGCAGCCTTCCTCCGTCCTTTTCTGTCGCTCTGTCTCTTGATCTCCATCCATTTAAACTTCTGTTTCTCGGTACCATGTATATTTATTGCTGGCCGTGTGCGTGTGTGTGTGTGTGCGTGCGTGTGTGTGTGTGTGTGCATGTGTGCAGTACGAGCAGGGCATGGCTCAGGGGAGGAGGGAGGGTGTATCGAGGCAGGAGAGGCAGTACAGGGTGAGCGTGAGAGGAAACATCACCCGGGCTCTGACATCACTGGACCTGATCACCGTCAGTGACATCCAGCAAACCTCGGCCGCTCTCGCACAGTGCACGGTGAGACACACACACACACACACACACACACAAACGAAAAAGACAACAGGAACAGAGTGCAACAGGGAGTTTAGGGTAAAGTTATTTAAAAAATGATGTAAAAATATATAAAATACAATCGTTTGTATTTTATATATTTTAAAATTGTTATATTACTATTTTATAGTAATAACATGAATTGAAATAATAATTTGAGTGTTGTTAAAATGTTAAAATGAATTCCAATCATAACCTTAGAATTTTAAATAATTCGTATGATAAAATTTTAAGAATTATTAACGTATCTATGGTTTTATTCCTCTTAATTAATAGTAAAAATAATACAGTATTTTTTTTTTTAGATTATTATTTTATAGCAATAATAATAAAATAGTAATGTGTGTATATATATATATATATATATATATATAATATAAAACAATAATAATAAAATACTAATCCATTGTGAAAAGCAGATTAACTAAAGATTATAATTAAGAATAAGAAAATCATATTAAATAATTCAGTTTGAACACAAATTGAAATAATAATTTGAGTACTCTTTAAAATAATTAAAATGATTAAATGATAAAAGTAATTTCAATCATAAGCTTAGAATTTAAAATAATTCATATTATTAACATATTGACGATCTTAGTTAATAGTAATAATAATACGGTACTATTTTTTATCTATATATTGTTATTTTAGTGTAATATTAAAATAGTAATAAATAGTTCAAAGCAGATTAGGACAAGATTATAATTAGGAAACACAAATAAAGAAATCATAAAAACATTTTAAAATATATTAAATTATAAATTCATATTTAAATTCTTTAAATAATATGTTATATAATAAATTAAATAAATATATTCTGACTTTAATTAAAATAACAATTTGAGTATTGTTTACATTATTAAAATAATTAAATGTTCAAAATAATTCCAATCCTAAACTGAGGATTATTTTAAATAAATCAGGCGATAAAACGTTAAGAGTTAATAAAATATAACATATCAATTATTAAATAGTAATAATAAAATAGTAATAAATAGTTGAAAGCAGATTGGGAGAAGATTTAATTAGGAATTACATATAAAGAAATCCTAAATAAATTTTAAAAGGTTATGTAATCATAAATTAATATGTAAATACTTTAAAGATATTAAATCATTTGATATGAACATGAATCGATATAATAAGTTGAGCACTATTTAATATAATTACAGTAATTACATTCAAATTAACTCCATTCATAAGCTTAGAATTATTTTAAAGAAACTATATGATAAAATTTGAGAATTATTAAAATATTGGTTCGTTTATGATTTTATTCATCTTAATTAAATTTCTGTGTATCATTTTAAAGATATGATTTTAGTTCATGGTGCTCTCGTGTGTGTGTGTGTGTGTGTATGTGTGTGTGTGTGTAGGCGGTGAGTCGTGAGTTTGTGTGTGAGGAGTGTCAGAACAGCACTCTGGATAAACTGGAGTCGATGCTGGAGATCTTACAGACGGACACCAAGCAGGGCACGGTCACGCCCACCGAGATCGCCGACAACATCCTCAACATTATGGGTCAGCCCCACACACACACACACACACACACACACACACACCCACACACACACACACGTTGGCTTTTATACATGGTGAAATTGTAGTAAAAGAGCCATGTTGTTGATTTGAATCCCCCCCACAGGTGATCTGATCCACCAGGTGAGTCAGGCTGCTTCTTCCTCACTGGACGATTCTGAGGACCGGGGTTCGGTATCTGCTCCGCCCCTTTTGTCCTCCTCGTTGGACCAGCCTCACCCCCTGCGCGTAGCGGCTAAAGCCTACACGCTGTCCTCGGAGCTCATGCGCATCCTCATGCTGTCCCGGGTGCTGAACGAGGAGCCTCTGGTCCTGCAGGGGACGGAGATCGCCGCCGCCGGGAAATGGGCCGACCCCCTGAGCCTGCTGTGCTACGGGCAGAGCGACGCTCCCGAGTGCCGCCGCTTCTCCATCCCGCGGGCTTTCAACGCCAGCCTGGGCAGCACCCTGAGCACCAGCGGGATCTCCAGCGAGGGCGTCGTGCAGCTCCTCTTCCAGGTGGAGCCCAACCCCTTCCCCTTCAACTACGTCCCCAACTACACCGTCTCCACCGAGGTGGCCTCCATGGAGTTCCGGACCGTCAACGGCACCCAGATCCCCATCGCCGACCTGGACGAGAGCCAGGCCATCACCGTGACCCTGACCAACGGCACGGCCGCCAGGCTAGATGGAAACGCCGCCCCCGCACCCCCCGTCAGGCTCCAACCCGTGGGGGTGGTGAACGTCAGCCGGTGCGGCTCTGTGATCGTCAGGGTGAGCACCGGCAACAACAACAGACGAGCCGGAGTCTACATTCAGCTCAACTTCACCGTGCCCGAGGGTAATTCATCACCGTGTTCACTAGGGGGCGCGCTTTTGCTCATTTCGTACAACTTCAACATTAATGCACTGCGCCTTTCTGTTGTGGTTTGACCCAAAACGCTAACCCACCACTGTTTTGAGGTTTGAGTCCCAGCGATGCCTTCTGGCCATGTCAGGCGTCACATCCAGAGCAACAGTTGCAGTTCTTGACTTGTGTCCTGCTCTCCAGCGATAGGTCCCTAGATCTCACAAGAGAAACAAGCAACAAGGTCAATGGAAACAGCCAAAGAATATTGGTTGTTCAGGGTTTCCAGATCCCACAAGAGAAACAAGCAACAAGGTCTATGACAGTGTTTATCTGTCCTGGTCCTGGCACCCCACTGCTCTGCATGTATTGGTCTTTTCTTGCTCCCAACACACCTGATCCAACTACTCAGCTCATTAACAGGCCCATTATTGAGTTAAAGTGTGTGTGTTTAAACAGGAGAAGCACTACATTGTGCTGAGCGGTGGGGCGCCAGGACCAGGATTGAGAAACACTGGTCTATGGAAACAACCAAAGAATATTGGTTGTTCCGGGTTGCCAGATCTCACAAGAGAAACATGCAACAAGGTCTATGGAAACAATCAAAGAATATTGGCTGTTCAAGGTAGCCAGATCCCATGAGAGAAACAAGCAACCCTACCTTTCTTTTTACTTCCTCCAAGTTTCCGTCGGCTCACTTTCTCTTTCTGTTTTTGCTTTCTTTAACAAACTTCACTTTGTTTCTTTCGATTTTTTTCTCTCTCTTTCCGTTTTCGCTTTCTTTTTCAAGCCTCGCATTTGCTTGCCTGAGTTTTTCCCTGAAAAGACATAGAAGCAAAACAGTTACTGTTGCCACCATTTGGCACGCTTAAATAGCCCATAGTGCAGCTGTCACTCGTTTATGCTGATTTGAACCAAGAGCCTTCTGGGGAATGTAGTTCCCCACTGATAGATGTACTGTCATTTAAAAAAAAGTGTTGCGTACATCTGTACGAGGGTTTTGCAGGATCAAAAATGGTGTTGATGCAAGTTTTATATATGATCTATTTCTGGCGCCCATCCCTAGAGAAGGCTCGGCAGGGGTCCCAGAAGGCATTGAAATTCAATACTATTGGGT
Source organism: Ancistrus triradiatus (assembly GCA_025084515.1). Taxonomy (NCBI): domain Eukaryota; kingdom Metazoa; phylum Chordata; class Actinopteri; order Siluriformes; family Loricariidae; genus Ancistrus; species Ancistrus triradiatus. Next base: position 473,925 of record JAJAGP010000278.1, on the reverse strand, counting down.
TTTGTGGAAGCACCTGCAAATAGAAACGGATTTTGTTCCTGCGCAGATTCGGCAGAAAAGCGAGACCCAGACCCCTCGGTCATGGCCTACCTGCACACCTCTAGGTGGCCCAGCGAATTCAACAGCACAGACAGGAAGCACATCAAGCTCAGCATGATGCAGAGACAGGAGCAGGACCACCAGCTCTACACTTTCTTCCTGTCTCCACTGTAAGAGAAACGGGCTCAGCTCTCTAATGCTCATGTTAGAGGTCACCGGTGTGTCCGCGGTTTCAGTGACTAATGCCGTCTCTGTGATTCCTCTCCGGGCGTAGCCTGTACGACACGACCCAGGACCACTACGTCAACGTTTCGGCCGGCTGCTCTCCCGATTGGCCGGCTCAGATACGCGTGGAGGTGGGCGTGTTCACGGCACTCTGTCAGTACTTCAGCGAGCTGGAGCGCATGTGGCAGACGGACGGCATGGTGCCCCTGGCGGAGACCAGCGCCGGGCGAGCAGTGTGCAGCACGCGCCACCTCACGACCTTCGCCGCCAGCCTGTTCATCCCACCGCACGCCGTCAGCTTCACCGTGCACGTGAGTACCCAAAAACAACACGGAAGATCGGCCAGGTGACCCGTAGACCCGACCAGTGAGTGCGAACCAGTTTATATTGTTATAGGTTCGAGAGAATATACAACAAAGCAGTACTACTTATAATAGGACAGGTACATACACTTACAAACACCATTTACAGTTTGGTACGAAGAAGTACAAAGTCATAAACACAAAAAAGGTCTCTAGAGCAGGATCTGGTCCAAACGAGGGCCAGTGAACAAGCGAGCACACGACCAGTAAGGCAGTTAGGGTTGCCAGATCCATCGAGAGAAACAAGCAACAAGGTCTATGGAAACAACCAAAGAATATTGGTTGTTCCGGGTTGCCAGATCCCCCAAGAGAAAGAGCAATAAGGTCTATGGAAACACCTATAGAATATTGGTTGTTCACGGTTGCCAGATCCCACAAGGGAAACAAGCAGCAAGTCCTATGGAACCAAACAAAGAAAATTGGTTGTTCCGGGTTGCCAGATCCCACGAGAGAAACAAGCAACAAGGTCTATGGCAGTGTTTTCAATGTCCTGGTCCTGACGCCCCACCGATTTGCATGTATTGGTCTTTTCTTGCTCGCCAACACACCTGATCCAACTACTCAGCTCATTAACAATCCCATTATTGAGTTAAAGTGGGTGTGTTTAAACAGGAGAAGAACTAAATTGTGCTGAGCGATGGGGCGCCAGGACCAGGATTGAGAAACAGTCTATGGTCTATGGAAACAACCAAAGAATATTGGTTGTTCAGCGTTGCCAGATCCCATGAGAGAAACAGGAAACAAGGTCTATGGAAACAACCAAAGAATATTGGCTGTTCAGCGTTGCCAGATCCCATGAGAGAAACAAGCAACAAGGTCTATGGAAACAACCAAAGAATATTGGTTGTTCGGGGTTGCCAGATCTCACGAAAGAACAAACAAAAAGAAGATCTATGGAAACAACCAAAGAATATTGGTTGTTCAGGGTTGCCAGATCCCACAAGAGAAACAGGAAACAAGGTCTATGGAAACAACCGAAAGAAGCAAACTGGCTCCAAAAAAGACCTAGTACAGTGTGATCAAGTGACCACTTAATCAGTTAATAAAAATAATAATAAAAATCTATATTTGCCTTTTAACTTTAGAGGTTGGACAAAAATACTTGCAAGAATATTACATATAGAGAGTCCCAAAAACCTGCAACCCGGAACTACCAATATTTGTAAGAGACTTTACAGACAAATAAGTTACTTATAAAAAGCAGACCTGGCAACTGTGACCCAAATGCGGACCTTTGCTCTTTAAAGCGTCCCGAATTAAAAGACAGCTGTTTATTTCCCGTTGTAATTGATTAGAATTTTTCAGACCTCGGTTATTAAAGCGAATAGATATATGCATTACAAATGTGGCTATGTAATAGGATTGGGTCACAGCTCCCAACCTGGGGTCCGGGTCCCCCTTAGGGGGTGCCAAACATCACGGGGCGAGGCTTTGTCTGCACCGAGGTTCTCTGAGTTTGTCAAAACACAATTTGCAGTGTTAAATAAATATAAAATAACACACTCACTGGAAAAAAATCTGTGTATAAAATTGCTTTATAATATTATTAAGCTTATGTTTGAGTTTTAGCTAAATTTTTGGCTGTCACAATAGAAAAGGGGGTGGAGTTATGTATATATGTGTGTGTGTGTGTGTGTGTCCCGTGCTCAGGAGGCCGTGAGCGGGCGCAGTCTGGTGGTGCTCCTGGTGTGTGTGGTGTGTCTGCTGTGCTACGCCGTAGCGGCCGCCGTGCTCAGGAAGCTGGACCAGATGGACCTGAGACGGGCCTCGGTTGTGCCGCTGTGTGGGAAAGATGGACTCTACAAATACGAGGTCCAGGTCAAGACCGGCTGGTCCAGAGGTGCAGGTGAGGGGCGCCGCCTACTGGTGGGGGTCGATGTGATGATTTTAAAGGTGAAGTCGTTACCATTTTAAAGCTTTTTGTTTTTTCCGTTAAAATGTGAAAAAAAATTGCTACTCATAGGTCGACACTGTTATTTCATTTTCCTTGCAGTGCACTCTGGGTAATGGAGTTAAACGATTTACCTGCTAGTGCCGAACATGAGGAAAACACAGACAATTATTTATTGCATTAAGAGTTTATTAAATAAAGCTGAAGGAGACGAGACAAGTATTATGTAACCGTAGCACCACCCTGTCTCTCTGCCCGTGATCAGGCACCACGGCTCACGTTGGCGTCAGCCTGTATGGCAGCGAGAGTCGCAGCGGGCATCGTCACCTGGACCGAGTCGGAGCGTTCACACGCAACAGCCTGGACATCTTCCACATCGCCACGGACTCCAGCCTGGGAAACCTGCTCAAGATCCGCGTGTGGCACGACAACAAAGGTACCGCTCACCCCATAACCCCGTGGTACTGTAATGCCATCAGGCGGGGGCACCTCCGGTCTGCTTACAGCTTACCAACCGGGCACCAGACCCGCAGGAATCAGACCAGGGACCGGATTCACCAAAGAGAATCTTCATACATGAGTGGTTTTTCTTAAATTCATTCATAAGGAAAAATACAAAACAAATGTTATTCTTCAAATAACTTCTTAAGAATGAACTGTTTTCTTAAGAATAATGCTAAGAGCAAGCAGTATTCTGGTAAACATTCTGCTCATCAATTTTCCCTTAACCTTGTTGACCACGTAAGCATCGACATTTTATGAACTTCCCGCAAAAACTTTAGGTTTTTTTATTTGATTATTTTCCTGCCTTCTGTCATTTATCTATATTTCTCACCCACATCTATAGGTCTCTCTCCCGCCTGGCTGCTGCAGTACGTCCTGGTGAAGGACCTGCAAACAGGAAGCTCGTACTTCTTCCTGGTGGAGGAGTGGCTCTCCGTGGACAACGAGAAAACGGAGGGGAGGGTGGAGATAGAGGCGGAGCCTTCAGGTAAACCCCGCCCCCTCCTTCTTTAAACCAGCTCTTTAGTTTAGCGCTCTTGGATCCAGGGCTGATGATTACCGATACTCTTACAGAGGAGGTGGAGCTACGACGTTGGCCCCGCCTTCTCCTCTGGGAGCTCCAGAGAGCGGTGTGCGAGAGTCACGTGTGGCTGTCGCTATGGGAACGCCCCCCACGCAGCCCCTTCACCCGTCTGCAGAGGGCGACGTGCTGCTGCGCCCTGCTCCACCTCATCCTGCTCGCCAACACCGTCTGGTACGGCACGGTTACCCACGGCAACAGGTACCACCCGCCCGCTTTCATCTGGGATGGGATGTGGTGTCGTTATGAGCTGTTATAATAGTGTGTGTGTGTGTGTGTGTGTGTGTTACAGCTCCACTCCCATATCAGAGCAGGTGTCTCTGAACGCGGAGGTCGTGTGGGTCGGGTTAGTCACCTGCTTGGTGGTTTATCCCCTCTACCTGCTCCTCTTCTGCTTGTTCAGGCTCAGCCGCAGCAAGGTGAGTCTCTCTCTCTCACACACACACACACACACACACACACACACAATGAGGCAAAGAACGTACTTGCGTTGTCACGTTCAAATAACACAGAAAAATAACATTTTTAAAGTCACTCCTGCTACTGCGCATGCGCATCCCGCCACTACAAAGTGGCCAGGACTTGTTGCCCTCCTCTGACACATTTACTTATATACCGATTGGTTCTTTCTAACGAGGGGGCGGAGCTTCTGTACTACAGTCCCATTCCTATTTCACCCAGGGACCGGTCTCCTGAACGTCTCTGATAGCAGACAGGGGCCTTTACAGGTTTAAAGTAGGACTAAAGCGCCACCTAGTGACGGTCTGAAACATGGAGGCTTAGCGAGGAGGAATTTCATTGCTGGCAGGACATTTGTCATTTTAAGTTTGTGAGGGTGAGAGGCGAGGCTGGCGGCTTTTTGAGGTAGAGTGCATGGAGGGAAATCCGTCCTGGCATCATGGGTGAGGTTGGTGAGATAACGAAGGGCGAGAGAACCAGGTTAGACTGTAGGTATGTTTATATATTAATGTGTGTGTGTGTGTGTGTGTGTGTGTGTGAGACAGGTCTCCGTAGAGCAGCTCCCTCCACAGGTGGACCAGGAGTCTCTGGAGATTGACGACTTCCTCGACAACTCCCTGACCGGAAGCTCCTTCCTCATTTTCAACGGCATCCCCACAGAGGTGACGTGTGCCTGAAGGGGGCGCTCTGCGTAACAATGAAGACTCTAAAAGTCTTTAATGTTGCGGTTTAAAAAAAAAGTCCCTTGAGCTTTTCCTTTTGTTTCTTATTTTCTTTGTTCATTCTTTGTTCATTTTCTTTATTGTTTATTATTCATGTACATATTTATTTATTTATTTATTTATTTATTAGTTAGTTTTACTGACTTTGGTCATTCATTTTTCTTACCTTCCTCCATTGTTCATTTTTTCTTTCTGTCTTTCTTTGTTTATATCTTTCTTTTCTTAAATCCTTTATTTATTTTTCTTTCTTTATCATTTGCGTTATTTTTATTTATTTCCTCTACGTGTTTCAGCTTCATTTTCAATTTTATTCTGTTTTTTATTATTCATTATTTTGTTCACGTTGTTGTTTCTACCAATTTCTTTTCTTTATTAATATTATTTTCCCGCTCATTTTTTACTGTCCTGCTTTCCTTTCTTTCTTTCTTTTGGGTATTTCTTTATTGTTGTTTGCTATTTCTTCTTTTGTATGCCTGTTTCTCTCTCTTTTACTCTCTTTTGCTTTGTTCTCTTTTTCATTCTTACTTTCCTTCATTGTTCATTCTTTCTTTTTATTCTCTTTTTGATTTTCCATTTTATCATCTATGTTTCTTTTATTCTTTTTATTAATATTATGATTTTTGTTCTTGTTTCTCTGTGCATTGTATTTTCTTTCTTTCTTCCCATCGTGCTCTCTACGCTCTGTGCCTTACTCTGTTACTACTTGTCTGTACTGATACGAAGTCCTGCTGCTTTTCAGACGTATTCGGAGGAGACCAACATTGACCTGCCCACTCCGTCCTCTAAAAGGTGAGCTGTTTGTTTCCATGGTAACAGTGCTGGTGACTGGCAGGTATTAGTGAGTGTTGGAGGATCAGAGTCGTTATGAGGCGGAATGAGTCTGATTGGGTTTGATTGGGGTTCTTTAAAACACCGTGTGTGTGTGTGTGTTTGGGCGCGTTACACTTAATCACCACACTGCTAGTGTTTGATGATGATCTAACAGACTGTCTGAGGTAAATCCGAGCTCTTGTTATTATTATTATTAGTAGTGATTTGGTTCCCTCTGTGCAGATGGAGCGTCCCGGATGCTGATTGGCCGGACGTGTTGACCGAACCCTCCGAGGAGATGGCGGGGGGCTATCCGCCCCGCCTGAAGAGAGGTCAGGGCAGCAGGCACCTCGGCGTGGACCTGACCTTTAACCACGAAGAGGACGACACGCTGGGGGGCCGAGACCACAGGAACAAGTACTTTACCTCCTCAGGTGCGGCGGCTCATCCTGATGCACTCAGAGGTGATGGAGGGGGCAGGGGGAGAGGGGGCAGGGGGCAGTGCCGGTGCCACACAGCTCTGGCACGCCAGCTTTGATCCCCAGGTCTGGGCTGGCTTTCATATTTACAGTATTTAGGATCTCTCCTGAGATTTGAACCCACAACCTTCTGATTGATGATCTCAGGACTAACCCTGATCCTGAACATGATAAACTGAGAGCTACAGACCAATAACTAACCCGATAATTAAGAAGTGATTAGCCCAGTGCTTATTCGTCCCCCAGGTTGTAGTCCTGCAACGTTTGTACACTTATTTATTTATTTTATATTACTCATTTTTTCTTTTGCCTCTATTGTCTTTATTCATTTTATATTTTTGTTTATTGTCATTTATTTGTTTATTTGATTTTACTCACTTTTTCATTTTTCCTTTTGTTTCTATTTTCTTTGTCCATTCCTTATTATTTTTATTTTTTTTATGATCTAATTATTTATTTATTAGTTTATTTATTTTATTTTACTCACTTTTTCATTTTTTCTTTTGTTTTTGTTTATTTATTTATTTATGTTTATTTATTTATTTTTTATTTTTTACTCACTTTTTTATTTTTCCTTCTCTGTCGTCTTTGTTCACTCTTTATTTTTCTTTATGTTTTATGCTCTGTTTATTTATTTAGTTGTTAGTTCAGTAGTTAAATGAACGAGTGAATGAAGATCTGAGACGCTATAAAATACCCATAAACCCTTCCGCCCTTCAGTAGACCTAACTAAAGCCCCTAATCTGAGCGGTTTGCCCCCTGTGCAGCCCTGAGCAGAATTACCTGGATCAGACAATTCATTCCTTCATTTGTCCTGGATACATTTATTGTGTGTTTGTGGTTTTGAGCAAAGCAACATTATTTTTAATCTAATTTAATCTGTGTTTCCTATGATCTGGGGTGTTTTTGGCTCCTCTGTGTTGAATAACTAATGCTCAGGGCATTTTTGGTTTGGCTGTGCTAGACCAAACCATACCATACAGTTACAACATCTAATTCTAAGGCTTTAATATTAAAGGCCAAACCAAAGGTAATGCAGCTCTCTAGGGGCGGAGTAGTGAAATTTTGTTCTGCTTTCTGATTGGTTCCTGCGTTTGATTGACAGATGAGGATCTCCTGAAGCGGATCCTGGCTGACGGACAGCTGCTCCCTCAGACAGACAGTGACATGGGTGATCTGTGAGTGTCCCTCCCTCACCCGGCCTCTTCAGCCATAACACATCTGTCACCAATTATCACCTCAACCTGCCCTGTGTGTGTGTGTGTGTGTGTGTGTGTGTGTGTGTGTGTGTTGTAGATCCAGTATATTCGGAGATAAGACCGAGGTGATTCTGCTACAGAAGATGAACGAACCCGTCCCTGCAGCCTTACGCAGAGATCCTCCTAAAACGGCGTTCACCTCTCGTACAGGTAATCTGAAGCAGACCAAAAGTATTGGGACACAAACCCACATGTGACCAAAAGTATTGGGACACAAACCCACATGTGACCAAAAGTATTGGGACACAAACCCACATGTGACCAAAAGTATTGAGACACAAATCCATATGTGTCCAAAAGTATTGAGACACAAAACCCATATGTGTCCAAAAGTATTGGGACACAAACCCACATGTGACCAAAAGTATTGGGACACAAACTCACATGTGACCAAAAGTATTGAGACACAAACCCATATGTATCCAAATGTATTGGGACACAAACCCACATGTGACCAAAAGTATTGGGACACAAACCCACATGTGACCAAAAAGTATTGAGACACAAATCCATATGTGTCCAAAAGTATTGAGACACAAACCCATATGTATCCAAATGTATTGGGACACAAACCCACATGTGACCAAAAGTATTGGGACACAAACCCACATGTGACCCAAAGTATTGGGACACAAACCCACATGTGACCAAAAGTATTGAGACACAAACCCATATGTGTCCAAAAGTATTGGACACAAACCCACATGTGACCAAAAGTATTGGGACACAAACCCACATGTGACCAAAAGTATTGGGACACAAACCCACATGTGACCAAAAGTATTGGGACACAAACCCATATGTGTCCAAAAGTATTGGGACACAAACCCACATGTGACCAAAAGTATTGGGACACAAACCCACATGTGACCAAAAAGTATTGGGACACAAACCCACATGTGACCAAAAGTATTGGGACACAAACCCACATGTGACCAAAAGTATTGAGACACAAATCCATATGTGTCCAAAAGTATTGAGACACAAACCCATATGTATCCAAATGTATTGGGACACAAACCCACATGTGACCAAAAGTATTGGGACACAAACCCACATGTGACCAAAAGTATTGGGACACAAACCCACATGTGACCAAAAGTATTGAGACACAAACCCATATGTGTCCAAAAGTATTGGGACACAAACCCACATTTGACCAAAAGTATTGAGACACAAATCCATATGTGTCCAAAAGTATTGAGACACAAACCCATATGTGACCAAAAGTATTGAGACACAAATCCATATGTGTCCAAAAGTATTGAGACACAAAACCCATATGTGTCCAAAAGTATTGGGACACAAACCCACATGTGACCAAAAGTATTGGGACACAAACCCACATGTGACCAAAAGTATTGGGACACAACCCACATGTGACCAAAAGTATTGGAACACAAACCCACATGTGACCAAAAGTATTGGGACACAAACCCACGTCACCAAAAGTATTGGGACACAAACCCACATGTCACCAAAAAAGTATTGGGACAGAAACCCATATGTGGCCAAAAAAGTATTGGGACACAAAACCCACATGTGACCAAAAGTATTGGGACACAAACTCACATGTGACCAAAAGTATTGAGACACAAACCCATATGTATCCAAATGTATTGGGACACAAACCCACATGTGACCAAAAGTATTGGGACACAAACCCACATGTGACCAAAAGTATTGAGACAACCAAACCCATATGTGTCCAAAAGTATTGGGACACACAAACCCACATGTGACCAAAAGTATTGAGACACAAATCTATATGTGTCCAAAAGTATTGAGACACAAACCCATATGTGTCCAAAAAAGTATTGGGACACAAACCCACATGTGACCAAAAGTATTGGGACACAAACCCACATGTGACCAAAAGTATTGGGACACAAAACCCACATGTGACCAAAAGTATTGGGACACAAACCCACGTCACCAAAAAGTATTGGGACACAAACCCACATGTCACCAAAAGTATTGGGACACAAACCCATATGTGGCCAAAAGTATTGGGACACAAACCCACATGTGACCAAAAGTATTGGGACACAAACCCACATGTGACCAAAAGTATTGGGACACAAACCCACGTCACCAAAAGTATTGGGACACAAACCCACATGTCACCAAAAGTATTGGGACACAAACCCACGTGACCAATGTTTTTTTTACTTTAAGTACATTTAGTAGCATGTACTTTTATAATTCTGTTTGATTAAAACATATAAACCATCACGCGGCTCTCTGTCTCCCCCCAGTGGTGTCGGACGTCTGTAAGCCGAGGCCGTTTCCCTCTCTGTGTGGACTGGCTGCCCTCTGGGGGAGCTGGGTGGGTCTGATCCTGTCCAGCAGCCTGTCAATGTGGCTGGGGCGGAGCTTCAGTGAGGGCGTGGCTTTGATGTGGCTGATATCCTGCATCATCAGCTTTCTGATGTCGTTCTGCGTCCTGGAGCCTCTGAAGGTACAAACACACCCGCAACGAGAGCCAGGGAGCTTTTCTTTGCTGCTTTCGCCTTTTTGTAAAGCAGCTCTGAGACGGTGTTCGGTTCGATGTGTGAGCAGGTGCTGGTGGAAGGTGCATATTTCGGGCTGATGGTGGGCCGCTTGAGGCCGGAGGAGGGCGACGTGCTGGTCGACTGTCCCCGGGTGGAGCGGGTGGTGCAGCGGGTGCCCAGAGTGCGACCTCCTCAAGGCTTCGCCCTGTCTCAGGCCCGAGAGGAGGCGCGTAAGGTCCGACTGCTGCACAGGATGCTGAAGGTACGAGTGTTATCCAGTGTAGTCAAGCGTATGTGTGTGTTTCACTCCCTGAGTCCTAAATGCTGTAAAACGCCGCATTTTCTTGATATATCTTTATAGTTTATTGTCTTATAAACAAACAAAAACAACGTTAGACTATAGATTCTGATCCGAAGGAAAATTATTTGGTATTGGGACACAAAGTCGCATGTGGCCGAAAGTGTTGAGACACAAACCGACACGTGGCCGAAAGTATTGGGACACAACCCACATGTGGCCAAAAGTATTGGGACACAAACCCACATGTGGCCAAAAGTATTGGGACACAACCCACGTTTCCAAAAGTATTGGGACAAAAACCCTCTTGTGGCCAAAAGTATTGGGACACAACCCACGTTTCCAAAAGAATTGAGACACAAACCCACAAGGACAAAAGTGTCAGGACTTAAGGGCATGTGGCCGAAAGTATTAGAACACAAATCCAAATGTACCAAAATTATTGGGACACAAGCCCACATGTGGCCAAAAGTATTGGGACACTTACCCACATGTTTCCAAAAGTATTGAGACACAAACCCACAAGGCCAAAAGTATTAAGACACAAACCCACATGTGGCCAAAAGTATTGGGACACAACCCACGTTTCCAAAAGTATTGGGACAAAAACCAACATGTGGCCTAACGTATTGGGACACACCCACAAGGCCAAAACTGTCGGGACTTAAACCGGCATGTGGCCGAAAGTATTGGGACACAAACCCAAATGTACCAAAATTATTGGGACACAAACTCACGTGGCCAAAAATATTGGGACACAAACCCACGCTGCCACATTCCCAGCGCTGTTGAAGTTCCAGTAAACGCAGATCTAGTTAGTGACATGTTGTAACTGGTGCTCTTTGGTATCCGCAGGGCTTTTTACTCTACATGCTCCTCCTGCTGGTCGTCCTGCTCCTCAATTACTCCGACTCCTCCAAAGACGCTCACCAGCTGAGACTGCACGCTCAGCTAGAGAACCATCTACACACGCAGCGCTTCAACAGCGTCAGCAGGTATTTACTCTGCAGCACGAGCTCTCACGCTGCGTTCGTGCCGCCCAGCCGATCGTCCTGGTTTCACCATCCTTCTCTTAACACGCCGCGTTCCTGCTGCTCAGTTCCTGCTTCGTTTCTGATGCCGCTCACCTACGAACTCTTACTCACAGAGGTCCTAAAGAGGACGAGTGAGAAGCTCTGTCTGTTATAGTGAACACAGCACGAGTCTCCCTCTATGGGCTAACACACACACACACACACACACACACACACACACACACACTGATCCATCTCATACCTCTCTTACAGGCGAGAGGACGTGTGGACGTGGCTCTCCGATACCCTGTTGCCACGGTTACTTGATGGGCCCACTCTTATGAAGGCGACAGGGAGCCTGCTCCTGGGCAAGCCCCGCCTCCGCCAGCAGAGGTCCCGGACAGGTGAGACTGAATGGAGCAGGTCTTTCAATCCTTGTGGGGACATTTAGTCCCCACAATGTAATATAATCACCTCCCACCCCCCCCGCCCCACACACACACACACACACACAAACCCTTTTTTTGTGTTTTATGGGGGACTTGTGTACTGGTTATAGCTAATTAATTCTAGAGTAATTCTAGCTAAATAACACACACACACAGACACACACACAGACACACAGACACACACACACACACACACACACACACACACACACACACACACACACAGAGGGAACGAGAAGCAAATATTTCTATCATCATGACAGTAATTAAATTGTGCTGGATTACAAGACCACACTTTACACACACACACACACACACACACACACACACACACAAACCCTTTTTATTGTGTTTATGGGGACTTGTGTACTGGTATAGCTAATTAATTCTAGAGTAATTCTAGCTAAATAACACACACACACACACACACACACACACACACACACACACACTGACCCTCAGGAACTGGCACTGCTAGATACTACACTGCAATATGTTCCCACACACACACACACACACAGAGGGAATGAGAAGCAAATTGTTCAATCATGGTAACAGAAATTAAATTGGCCAGTTGTTTTTTTTTTTTTACTGAACTGTGTGTGTGTGTGTGTGTGTGTGTGTGTGTGTGTGTGTGTGTGTGTGTGTGTGTGTGTAAAGTGTGGTCTTGTAATCCAGAACAATTTAATTACTGTTATGATGATAGAAATATTTGCTTCTCGTTCCCTGTGTGTGTGTGTCTGTGTGTGTGTGTGTGTGTGTGTGTGTGTGTGTGTGTGTGTCTGTGTGTGTGTGTGTGTGTGTGTGTGTGTGTGTGTGTGTGTGTGTGTGTGTGTGTGTGTGTGTGTGTGTGTGTGTGGGCATATTGTGGTCTGGTGTCTAGCAGTATTAGTTTGTAAGGGTCTGTGTGTGTGTTTTATTTAGCTAGAATCATTGTAGGATTAATTAGCTATATTGATACACAAGTCAATGGAAAGTCCCCATAAGCATAATAATAAAAAGACTGTGTGTGTTTTAATTAGTGTAGAATGAATTAGTTACGTTAATAGAATTTTAATGTTTATAGACAAGTCAGTGGAAAACCTATTGACTTAAAACGTAAATAATAAGTGAGTGTACCTTGATAGACTTGCTGTATTTGGTCCTTACAATGACAGGAAAACCTGGAGTTTTCACTTGAGGTCTGTTTTTTCCAGTCCTTACTACTTGTTTTTTTTTTAAATATGGCACCTTTTATGTGTAAAACTAAAAGAGGCAAAAGCTTTTGGTGACTGGGGTTAAGGGTACGGTTTGGGGTAGGTGTAGGTGCAGTATCACTTAGGTACAGTGATGCTTCATTGTCAAACGTGTGTGTGGGGGGGGGTGTTTATATTACATTGTGCGGACATTTTGGCCGGTCCCCATGAGGAAAACTGCTTTGTGACAGAAACTCTGACTTTCTTTTGAAAAAACTAAACAGTCAAAAAGGTTAGGGTAGGGGTAGGAGTAGCATTAATTAGCTACAGTAATCATTACATCAGTGGGACGTCCCCGTAAAGATAGCAAGATCTGGTGTGTGTGCGTGTTATGTAGCTAGAACTACTGTAGAATGAATGAGCTTGTGTGTGAGACTGTGTGTGAGAAGGAGAAAAAGAAGTGAGTGAACTCGTATGTTTGCTTCAGCTACAGGTTTCAGAAGCTAGAATTGATTTTGCTACTGGACACCGGACACACACACACACACACACACACACACACATTTACATTAATACCTTTGGAGGACCCTTCCACCTGACCACAGCTTTCTCTCTTCTCTCAGCCTGCACGGCTTCTGCATATTTCCCAGCATCCTCCTGGTTTATGTGTGGTCCAGTAGGGTGGGAGGAGTCAGACTCAGGACTGGCACTGAACTGGAGCCACAGTCTGTCTCAGAGCAACGGGTAAGACCACACACACACACACACACACTGTGACATTATATATATGAGGGTTGTATGTATATAATTGTACAGGTGCTTTCCCACCACCATGGTAACTCAGGTTTGAGTCCTGGCACTGCCTTCTGGCCAGGTTGGGCATCAGAGGCGTCCCATCCAGGGCACGGGTACGTCTGCAGCCAGTGTTCTCCGGGATAGGCCTCAGACTCCCATACGACCCTAACCAGGACTGGCGGGAATAAAACTTGGAAGAATGTATACAGTATCAGTGGCTCATTCACTTTCCTGGCCTGCTCAGTTCAATTCAGGGCTTAACCGGCAGCACAGGGTGCAAGGCAGGAACCTACCCTAGACATACAAAATATATTCTGGCTGCATGTAGTTTGCATGTTCTCCCCATGTTTGTGTGGATTTCCTCCAGTATGTCAGTTTCCTTAACATTCAGAAGGCATGTGTTACGTCAGTTTACATCTCTAAAGTGCCCCAGGTCTAATTCCCGAGGACGTGGGTTCGAGCCCTGTGCTGAGCTTTCATTGTGAGGCCCAGGTGCTCCAGTTAGGGATCACTTTCAGGACATGTTATGGACTCTGTATTGAGTCGCCTTCAAGGATCATGGCCTTCCTGCTGTGCAACCACACTAATAACCACCTAAGAAACAGCACAGATTATGAACAAAAAGTATAAGAGTGTGTGTGTGTGTATGTGTGTGTGTGTGTGTGTGTGTGTGTGTAGGGTGTGGCATTGGGGTCAGGCGTCTGTGTACGACAGCGGCGGCTTTGTACAGGTGCTCAGCAGAAAGATGGAGGAATCAAGAGCCCTAATTCAACAACTCCACACACACCAGTGGCTGGATCCGCTGTGAGTATACACACACACACACACACAGAAGAAACTTTTGGGCTTCTTAATGGCATGACAAATGTGTGTGTGTGTGTGTGTGCAGGACGAGGGTTGTTTTTGTGGAGTTCTCTCTCTATAACACAAACACAGACCTGCTGTCCGTCGTCTCCTTCCTGCTGGAGTTCCCTGTCTCAGAACGTGCTCAGTCCAGCCTGGACCTAAAGACCTGCAGCCTGCAGAAGCATCACCAGGGTCTGGACCTCCCTCTGTTTCTAACGGTAACCATCCATCACTGTACTTCAGCCAATCACAGTCTCTCTCTGTTTCTATAGTAACCATCAATCACTGTACATCTGCCAGTCATAATCTTCATTGGTTTCTATAGTAACCAGCACTCACTGTACCTCAGCCAATCATAGCCTCTATGTTTCTATGGTAGCTATTTCCCCAATCCCTCAGCCAATCACAGTTTCGATCTATAGTAACCATCAATAAGTGTACCTCGGCCTATCATGGGCTCTTGCTGTTTCTGTAGTAACCAGCAATCACTGAACCTTGGCCAACCACAGTCTTGCTTAGTTTCTATAGTAACCGGAAATTATTGTATCTCAGTCAGTCATATTTTCCATTAGTTTCTACAGTAACCAGCAAGAAGTGTACGTTTGCCAATCACTATGGTAACCATTCTCTCAGTCCCTCAGTCAATCGCAATTTTGATCTATAGTAACCAACAATAAGTGTACCTCGGCCAATCACAGTCTTCCATTGTTTCTATAGTAACCACCAATCGCTGCATCACAACCAATCAGTCTCCGGTTGTTTCTACAGTAACCACCACGGACTGTCCCTCAGCCAATCACAGTCTCCCTCTGTTACTATAGTCACCAGCAGTCACTGTACCTCACCCAGTAATAGTCTTTATTGGTTTCTATAGTAACCACCAGTCCCTGTACCTCAGCCAATCACAGTTTCCTGTTGTTTCTATAGTAACCAGCATTCACTGTCCCTTAGCCAATCATAGTGTACCTTCATTTCTATAGTAACCAGCAAGTATTGTTTCTCAGCCAGTCATATTTTCCCTTAGTTTCTATAGTAACCAGTGTACATCAACCAATCACTGTCTCTATGTTTCTATGGTAACTATTCCCCCAGTCCTTAAGCCAATTACAATTTTGGAATCAACAATAAGTGTACCTCGGCCAATCACAGTCTCCCTCTGTTTCTATAGTAACCACCACTCACTGCACTTTGGCCGGTTGTAATTTCCCGTAGGATTTTTACAGCATTTAGCAGAGGATCTATAGTAGCATTAGGATCTATAGTAATCTATAGTGTCTATAGATCTATAGTAATAGTCAATCACCGTCCCTCTGCCAGTCACAGTCCCCTTATGTTGCTATGGTAACCACCAATCACCGTCCCTCTGCCAGTCACAGTCCCCTTATGTTGCTATGGTAACCACCAATCACTGTCTCTCTGCCAGTCACAGTCCCCTTATGTTGCTATGGTAACCACCAATCACTGTCTCTCTGCCAGTCACAGTCCCCCTATGTTGCTATGGTAACCACCAATCACTGTCCCTCTGCCAATCACAGTTCCCCTATGTTTCTATGGTAACCATTCTCTCAGCCGGTTACAGTAGTGATCTGTTTCAGTCACACTCTCTGTGTGTACCATGGTAACCATCCATTATCGGTAACTCAGCCAATCACACTCTTCCTCTGTTAACAAAGGTTAGTGTCAGTCACAATAGCAGCCAATCAGAGCTTCCCACTGTTCAACTTAGTAACTGTTCATCTGTTTTACTTTTTTCAGGTGCGACACAAAGCACTTTATATATTTCGTCATCTCTCTCTCTCTCTCTCTGTGTCTCTCAGCTCATCCTTCTGATCTTACTGATTTACTTCTCCGTGCGAGAGGGCGTGTCCGCCCGGCGGCAGGGCTGGAGCTACTTCCTGCGGGCATGGAACGTGGTGGGCGTGGTCACTCTGCTGCTGGCGGCCTGTGTCTGTGCCCTCCACTTTAGTCGCTCCGCCCTCGGCGCTCACCTTTGGACCACGTTCCTTCATCAGCGGGACGCTTTTGTCAACTTCTTCCCGCTGGCCCAGCAGAGCCAGGTCCTGATCCAGCTCAACGCCACGCTGCTCTTCCTGCTGGTGCTCAAGGTCAGGAAACAACAACCACGACAAAACTCACAACTTGAGATCAGCCCAGACCTCTGGTGTCGTTTGATCGTAGTGCCACGTCATCGGAGGGAATCAGCTCGATCCATTCTAGCATTAGAGTGCAGCATTAATGCTCTCATCTGATCTTCTTCCCCTTCAGGCATCTCATCAGCTACGGTTCCTGAGGGAGTGGGCTGTGTTTGGAAGGACTCTGAGAAGGTCGATGTGGGAGCTGCTCACTGCTGCTCTGGCTCTGCTGGTGCTGCTGCTGGCCTATTCTCACACCGGGCACCTGGTGAGCACCAGCACTCGTGAACACACACATCAGTCAGCGCATGTATACAGTGGTGCCTCGGTTCTCGTTATTAATTCGTTAAGGAAGGTTTGCCGAGAACCAAAAATGACTAGTACGGAGCAAATTTTTCCCATAAGGAATAATGTAAAGGGGACTGTGGTAGCCTAGCGGTTAAGGTACTGGACTCTGGACCAGAAGGCTGCCAAGCTGCCACTGTTGGGTCCTTGAGCAAGGCCCTTAACCCACAGTTGCTTGGATTGTAAGACTGTAAGTCGCTATTGTACAGGAGCTCCTGATTTATGACGGGGATATGTTCAACAAATCCATCATAAGATAAATGGATCATGAACTGATGAGTTTAACGAGTGTTTGGTGTATCACAGCGGAGACGAGGCTGAAGTCGGTTATTGTGCGTTTTTCGGTTCACCTTCAATGACTGCAGGTTACATTATGCTGCCTGTAGATGGAGATTCTGCCTCATGATAAGTAATAATAAGTAAGTTATATTAACCTAAAGTCAGCCAACATCTTTAACACAAAGCTTATTTTATAATAAAGTGTTGAAAAATCTCATGTAATTTAGTGAGTCATGGAAAACACTTGCCTTGTTTGGTTAACTAACTGCAGCCTGTGTTCTGGAGGATTCAGTTCCTGTTTTGCTTTTGGTTGACTCTCATAACTAACCTTTTTAGGACCCATGGAGGCTTATTTGCACTAAGGATACAGGACTGTAGATGTAAAAATAAAGAAAAACACGATAAACACAGCCCAGATCTGCCCTGAGAGAGAGCTACTGTGAAGCTGAATCACTGAATCACTGTGTACTGACTCAGGAATCATGAATCATGTGGCACGACAAGTTTAAGCAAGTGTGCCAAATACCGAGCAAACGACGTGATATCAGTTAAACTGCACTTGGGTTGTTCTGATTCAGGAAAAATAGCTGACCAACCTCCCTCAGTGCTGTCGTCCATTTTCCCTTCTCCTCAGAGCACATTTATGAGGAGTGACGTGCTGGAATGACGTAACAGTCGCATGAATTCCGATCTCAGCGTTCTCGTTCCGGTTGAATGGCCACGGATCGGATATGTATCCAATCTAGGACCACCTACGAAAGTGGATCGGGTCGGATTTAAAAAAGATCAGATTTGCAAGTCCACACAGCTTTGAACAAATCAGATCTGTGCCACATTAAAACAAAAAATCAGATTTGTGCCAGATTTGCGTGACACTAGGTATAGGTGTACGTGAGTGTGTCTCCTGCACTTGAGATTCCTGGATCAAATTGGACTCGGGGCGATCAGTGGTGAACACCATCGGCACACAGCTCTTGCATGTTGATCTGTACAAACTCTTTCTCTTTGCAGCTTTTCCACTCCGTTACCGAGGGCTACGGGACGGTCGGCGGCGCCTGCCTGTCGCTCCTGGGCCCCGGAGGACGTGGCCTTTTGTCTTGGCGGCCGGACAGAGGCTCCTCTGCCTGCTCCTCGTTCTGCTTCGTGTTCCACGTCAGCTTTGCCTTCCTGCGTCTCGTCCTGCTGTGGCTCATAACCTCTGTGCTGCTGAGGAACTTTCGGCGGGTCAGGGCGGAGATGTACCGGCCGGCGGTGGACCTGCAGGACTATGAGATGGTGGAGCTGTTCCTACGGCGTCTCAAGATGTGGATGGGCCTGAGCCGCACAAAGGAGGTGGGTCAGAAATAATGCAGGGTCTGTTTGATGTTGCACCAGAATTGCTCCTTAATATTTCTCCGTGTGTCCGTCACAGTTCCGTCACAAGGTACGCTTCGAGGGCATGGAACTCCCACCCTCCCGTTCCTCGTCTACCAGCGACTGCAAGTCCCTTTGCCTGCCTCCTCTGGACGCCCCAGAGCCACCCCCAACCCCGGACAGTGTCGACGGTGGATCCGAGGCCTCCTGGTGCCCTACTTCCAGCAGCCCGTGCAGCTTAGCGGAGGCTCCGGGGTTCAGTCAGGGCCTAAGCCTCGGGGTGGTCCCTGGAGGGCCGACCTGGAGGGAGCGGGCAGAAACCGAGGCCACGCTTCGGAGGGTCTTGCCCGCCTTTGACGCTTTGCTGTCGCAGCTGGATCGAGTGAACCAGGCCACGGAGGAGCTGTATCGCACCGAGTGCCGGCTGGAGAAGGTCCAGAGGCAGAGCCAGGGACCGAGCCGGGGCCTGAAAGAAGGCCAGAGCAATAATGGTCCGGACTCCATAGGACAGAGGAGACACAAGGCGTCACATCGACGCCATCATACGCCAGAAAAGAGCAAAAGTGGCCACAGGAATAAGAAAGATCAGGTTCTGCTGAAGTGCGAGCAAGTTGCTGACGCTCACAAGAGTCCTCAAGAGGTCCAGACAGATACAAGTCCCCAAAGGCCTGACGTGGGTCCGGACAACGCACAACTGAATCCAGAAAGGATGGAAGCACTCGCCAGTAAAACTGAAACGCG
The DNA here is from genome assembly GCA_025084515.1 of Ancistrus triradiatus. Lineage (NCBI taxonomy): Eukaryota > Metazoa > Chordata > Actinopteri > Siluriformes > Loricariidae > Ancistrus > Ancistrus triradiatus. Next base: position 454,674 of record JAJAGP010000278.1, on the reverse strand, counting down.
TCCCCAGAAGGTCGAATCTAATCCCATCAAAGTCGTCGAGAGTGCTGTGAAGATCGAATCCAGCGCAGGCGTGGTCCCAGGTCCCCGGAAGACTACCAAAGGTCCTCGGAAGGCTTCCTCGAATCGGAAGAAGGTCGCCCCAGACCTCCTAAAAGATGCAGAGACTGTTGGCTGTGCCAACAAACCGGCGCCTGCTCAAACGCCGATTCCCGCTCCTTCCCCCGGCCCCGCGACCACGCCTTCCACTGCTCCATGCTCTGCTGTGGCAACCCCCGTCCCGGTCCCGATCCCACGCGCCCTCGACTGGAATCCTCTCGGGAACGCGGAAGACCTTCCGTCCAGCCTGTTCCAGCACCCGGCGCACACCAGCACCATGCCCACTCGCAAACGCAAGCACAAAAACCCACCGCTGAGAAACAAGATCCACCCCAACACGGACCGGCCCATCTCAGGACACGGCAAACCATGAGCTTCCGGGGAATCCAATTGCAGGTCTGTTGGAAGGAACCTTTTCGATTCGAGGCTCAACATTTCAGGTCGAACCTTGGTGGGTATTGAACCCCGTCACGCAAGGGGTAGTCTAGGAAATGAGCGTCCGTTGGTTCCTATTCGGAGGGTTCGGTGTCCCCTCCGAGTGAAGTAACATCTTCAGTGGAAAGTGACAAAGGATAGAAGTTCCAAGGACGACATTTGGGACGGTATGGGATGCAGTCGCGCCATCGTCGGCGCATGAAAGGCTTTGAACTGGTTTTGCTTCGTGTTCGGGACGGAAATTATTCAGCCAGGGGTCGATACCCGGAACGCCCCAGCTACTGCGTCTAAAAGATTTGGAAGGTGAATTTCGGGTTAATTATCCGTCATGGAAACAGAGGGCTTTGGTGGCAGCTGGTCCGTCACCGGTCCCTCAAGGAAAATAGCTTGTTATTTCACAAATAAGAACCCTAAGAGTTCAGTCTGACCGTAGCTCCACGTGATACGCAGCATGGCTGTAAGGTGCTGGCCATCTTTTCAGGCCCTCCCTCCCTCTCTTTTCCTTTCCTTCAATCTGAATGACCTCAGCCAGCCCCATGACCCTGGTGGTCACGTCGGGTTAAAACGACAAGAGCACACCTCGTGCTGTCTTAGCGGTACATGAAGTGATATTAGATGAGACTGTCTGTAGAGGCGACACCATTTCGAGTTAGTGTTATGTTTCATATAGCTAGGGTTTGTGTACCTGACGCTCGGTTAATATTTTCGTTGTTATGTATCAAAGAAGGAAGCTATCGCAAGGCAGTGGGTACTGTTTTTGCCCATTCGTGTAGTCTACTCAGAAGAAAACGCACGCACACACACACATACACACACACTGGCCACGTTATTAATGACACCATTTCGGTACACCGTCCTAATTCTTCAGGACAGGGATTACATAAGGTGCTGGAAACCTTCCTCAGAGATCCAGGTCCGTTTTTGATGTCACGTACTTGTTGCAGATTTGTCTCCCAATGGCCCCTATGACCAGGTGCTCTACTGGATTCAGACCTGGTGACCGAAGAGGCTGTTTAAGTTCACTGCCATGTCGTAGAACCAGTTTAAGATGGGTAAATTGTAGTCGAGAAGGGGTGCACACGGTCAGCAACAATACTCAGATGGACTGTGGCATTTAAATGATGGATGGTCTGTATTCACCCCCCTCATTCCCCGGTCGCAGGTGTACAGGTGTTCTAGTAAAGTGGCCGGTGACTGTATATACGTAGACTAACATATCAGCATTAAGCACATCTATGCTTTCAGGTACTTATGTGTAATGCATGCTTATCAATACAGATATGTCATTCACACACAGACGAGCGGCATGAAAACTGTTCTCACTCACACGCTCACTTCTGTAGGTGCTAAACACTGCCATGGGCTGATTATTGTCAAAAAGATAATCTGTTCATTCTTTAATGTAAGGTCTGTGTGGGTCACCCTTTACTAAAGAAAGGGAGCGAGGCGAGAGGAAGAAAGAGCAGACAGAACGTTTTGAGCAAGAAAGATATATTGTTTCGTTAAGACAAGAAGATGAAGATGAAAAAGGACGAGGAACAAGGAGGGACAATAATAATTAATTGGTAAACGCAGGTCCAGTGTTCTTAACGTAAGCCTCGCAGAGTCAGGTGTGATCTTGTCACGATTAGAGAATACACAACAATGTAGAGTTATTTTTACAGGAACAAATAATGAAGGCCAAACCTAGAACTGTACGAGTATGAATTATATAGAATGTGGTTTAGAAGTGTGCTTAAGTTGATCTTATCAGCACTGTCTGACCATAAACAAGCCTGATTTACCACCAGTGCAAAGCAGGGCGTCTCAAATATCTGGAATATGACTCAACAAGCACTCGTTTTGCCTGCAAAATGTCCAGTTAAGCTGGACTACACTACAGCCTTAGCGTCAACAATGTTTGGTGGATCAAACACGCGTTAGAGAACATAATTAAGTATGGGACGATTCCATTTGATTCACGATACCGAGTTCATGGTTCGTCTCTCTTACGACTTTTTTATTTTCAGTGTAAGTCAGATTTATTTCTATAGCGCTTTTTAAAAGAAGCTTTACAATTTTAGATTATCTGTCTAAATTATGAAGCCAATCCCAAATTGAGCAAGCTTGGGGCGACAGTGGAAAGGAAAAACTCCGTAAACATTGCAAGGAAGAAACCTTTGGAGGACCAAGACTCAAAAAGGAACCCGACCTCCATGGGCGGCTTATATGTTAAGCATAAGAATTTACCAAGTTATCTAATTAAAATGAAATATTCTTAAGAATATTGGCGTATGAGCCAATAGTGAAGAGAAATATTGCATTGAAAATTAGCATGCACGTAGTCAGTGACGTTTATTTAAGAAACAAAGAAACCGTAGCACCTTCTTCAGTATGCTGAGAAGGGGTGGACAGATATGGGCCAGTGAAAATCATAAATCTGATTGATCGGTTATTTTTACCATTTATGTTAACAGACTACAGAACCCCACAAAATGTTATCAGAAGGGGCACGCAGGCATGGAGACGGAAGTCATTATAATGAGCAGTTTTGATTGGTTAGTAGCACTCTCAGTCAGATCCACTTGTATTACGTCAAAAGCTATGGGCGTAGGAGGTTAGTCCGGAAGTTTCTCCACACGTATTGTCCGTACAACATCACACCTGGTTCTGTGAGGCTATTCACAAAGAAACTAGCACGAACGCATTGTAATGTATTATTAATTGTAGTACTTTTTTTTTTTTTTTTTACTGTTTTTATAATTGCTTTGATGAAATGTTTTTAATATTTTATTTAAAAAGCACTTTGTATTGATGTATGGAAGTGATTTGCTTAGAAGCGTGAATGTCATTTTTCTGTTTAATCGTTTTTGGAATAAGCTTGGTACGAAATCACATAGGGGCTCGCTTTGAGACCATTACTCTGCGCATAGTTTCGCCAACGCTTACGGTTCATTTAAGCGCCGAGAGATTTATTTTGATTAAAAGCCAAAAGGAAGTTACTTTTTAATTCCTAGCACTTTATTTTGATGTAAGGGTTCTATGCTATGCCATATTTAATAAGTCATTTATAATGTTCCCCTTTAAAAACTTTTTTTGAGTATTTACATCAGGAAACATTAGATCTGGGGTTTGTTTGATTTAGTCATTTCTGTACTAATATTTACCCATAAATATGTTGTTTACCATGGAAATGCTCAGGGACCCTTTAAAGAACCCAAACCAGGATGATTCTGTTGTTTCTTAATATTGTTTCTCGATATTTTTTGATAGGATGTGTGCAAATAGTAGCGATGCTTAAAACCAAAGCAGAACCCTAACAGAACAGCTTGCATATGTCATGCATGTGAACATTTTTCAGTCCATTCCAGTAACAGTGTGTGTTTGTACATGTTGGTGTGTCCTGATGTAAATAATTGCGACTTTTTTGCTCTAAGATAACCTGCACTGACCGTGTTTTATTTTCACGCAAATGGAGGAAATGGTGTTGTATAAAATAAAGTTTGGTTTCATAAATGTTGTAACTCTTTGACAGAATGCTAATTAAGTTTAATAAGTAGTGTTGTTCATGTTCCGTACTTTAACAAGGGCAATGTAGTTTAGCACACATTCGAGTTTCTGAACGTTTTTGAAACTCCACACACCTCTGAAGTGCCAAAGCCAGTTTGCATGCTAAACTGTCAAGTATTGTAATGTTAAATGGCTCATCGCAGCAGTTTCTTGTGTTTTGTGTTTTTGTTCTGTATTTTTATTATGCAGTTGTATTTTGTTTGTAGCACTTGGCCTAAAATGCTTTTGCACTCGACAAAGTCAAATAAAGAGTTTTGACAGCTGAACTTTGTCTGAATAGCATTAAAGAAGGTGTGGGTTAAAAGTTAAAGAACCAAACAGTTCACTAGTTCACATAAAGAGACTTTATGTAAATAAAATATACCTGTCCAGTTTTAACATTTTCTGTCTACTTTTACCCATGTAAATGTCCCCAGCCACCTTTGTCATTTCCTTTTTTAAAATATTACGCAGATAAAATAAGTTTTATTTAGTATAAATGTTTATAAGGTCTTGTGTTTGTGGCGATAATTTCCCGTTAACCTTATCTGGGAGAAAGTTAAAGACTTTGGAGGGATGCGTCCCAAATTAGGTACTCCTGTTTCAACAGGTGCACTAGTTGGTGCACCAATGCCATCCGTTTTCAGACACTATTTTGTAAGTACTGTGCGATTTGGGACACGCCCTGTTTATTAGCGTTAGTGAGAAACGCTAAAGCTAAAGATGAACTGAGGTAAGGAAGTGGTTTGTTTTTTCTTGCTATTACAACGCAGTTTATTTGTTATTTTTTTCTTCTTGAATAACATCGTTGTGTTTTAAAATTGCTGACAGTTTCGTTTCACTGAACAAAGTTGAGAAATGTTCATTTTGTTTGGCGGATTTAAAGTTTTGAAATCCTTAGCTAGCACTATCTTAGCCGTTAACGTTTGCACTTTCGCCATTGAGCGCGCTTTGCTAATGTTACCATGGTAACATCCAGTTTACATACAGGATAAAAGATATTATCCATTAACGTCCAGCACTAAAACCTAACCTACAACTTTTTAAAACCGATGTTTGTCTTTACAGTCCCTTGCAAAGTCTGGGCACTCCCGGTCGTGTTTTTGTTTAAAAATGGCAGCTGTGTTCAGAATCTGCCCTGAATTGATGAACTTTTCACCCTGGCTGTGCTTGAAATGGCCTATTATATGTACCTCTCATACTAAGCCTAATAATAGGCTTGGGGCTATAATGACATTTAGACAAACGATCGTGATGAACAGAATTATGATGATTCAGTCCATCTTCTCCATCCATCCTTACAGTGGGGCAAAAAAGTATTTAGTCAGTCACTGATTGTGCAAGTTTTCCTACTTAGAAAGATGAGAGAGGTCTGTAATTTTCATCATAGCTACACTTCAGCTATCATAGACACAATGAGAAAAAAAATCCAGGAAATCACATTGTGGGATTTAAAAAAAATTAATTGTAAATCATGGTGGAAAATAAGTATTTGGTCACCCACAAACAAGCAAGATTTCTGGCTCTCACAGACCTGTAACTTCTTTAAGAAGCTCTTCTGTCCTCCACTCGTTACCTGTATTAATGGCACCTGTTTGACCTCGTTATCTGTATAAAAGTCACCTGTCCACAGCCTCAAACAGTCAGACTACAAAGTCAGCCATGGCCAAGACCATAGAGCTGTCGAAGGACACCAGTAAGAAAATTGTAGACCTGCAGCAGGCTGGGAAGAGTGAATCTACAATAGGCAAGCAGGTTGGTGTGAATAAATCAACTGTGGGAGCAATTGTAAGAAAATGGGAGACATACAAGACCATTGATAACCTCCCTCGATCTGGGGCTCCATGCAAGATCTCATCCCGTGGGTCAAAATGATCATGAGAAATGATGAGCCCAAAAATCCCAGACCTACATGGAGGGACCTGATGAATGACCTGCAGTGAGAGCTGGGACCAAAGTAACAAAGGCTACCATCAGTAACAACACACTACGCCGAGAGGGACTCAGATCCTGCAGTGCCAGGCGTGCCCCTGCTTAAGCCAGTACATGTCCAGGCCTGTCTGAATTTGACCAGAGAGCATATGGGTGATCCAGAAGAGAATTGGGTGAGAATACATGTGGGTCAGATGAAACCAAAATAGAACCTTTTTGGTAAAGACTCAAACTGGAGGAAGAAGGAATGCTGAGTTTGCATCCCAAGAAACACCATAACCTACTGATTACAGCGCATGGGGGTGGAAACATCATGCTTTGGGCTGTGCGGGGATTTTTTTTTGCAAAGGGACGACAGGACGACTGATCGGTGTTACGCTCGGGCAACGAAGGAGTGTGGCTCCCGTCAAAAGCATTTCAAGGTCCTGGAGTGGCCTAGCCAGTCTTCAGACCTCAACCCCATAGAAAATTTGTGGAGGGAGTTGAAAGTTTGTGTTGCCCCAAAACATCACTGCTCTAGAGGAGATCTGCATGGAGGAATGGGCCAAAATACCAGCTACAGTGTGTGCCAACCTGGTGAAGACTTACAGGAAATGTTTGACCTCTGTCATTGCCAACAAAGGTTATGTTACAAAGTATTGAGCTGAACTTTTGTTACTGACCAAATACTTATTTTCCACCATAATTTACAATTAAATTCTTTAAAAATCCTACAATGTGATTTCCTGGATTTGTTTTTCTCATTTTGTCTCTCATAGTTGAAGTGTACCTATGATGAAAATTACAGACCTCTCTCATCTATCTAAGCTGGAGAACTTGCACAATCAGGGGCTGACTAAATACTTTTTTGCCCCACTGTAAATCAATCAATTCATTTGTTCTTTTGTCAGTCTGTCGGCTAATGTATCCATATGTCCATCATTATGTTTATTAGTCCATTAGTCTATTTGTCCGTCCATCCATCTGTCCTTTCATTCATCTGTTCTTCTGTCTGTCTGTCAATTTATTCATCCATCAGTTTATTCATTTGTTCATCAATGTATCCATCCATTTGTCCATCCATCCATCCGTTGATCTATCTATCCATCCCTCCATCCACCCATCCACCTTGTTGATCTATCCATCCATCCATCCATCCATCCATCTGTCGATCTACAGTGGTGTGAAAAAGTGTTTGCCCCCTTGCTGATTTCCTATGTTTTTTTGCATGTTTGTCACACTTAAGTGTTTCGGAACATCAAACCAATTAAATATTAGTCAAAGACAACACAAGTAAACACAAAATGCAGTTTTTAAATGAAGGTGTTTATTATTAAGGGAGAAAAAAATCCAAACCTACATGGCCCTGTGTGAAAAAGTGATTGCCCCCTAAACCTAATAACTGGTTGTCTCACTCTTAGCAGCAACAACTGCAACCAAGCATTGCGAATTGTTGTAATTCAGCCACACTGGAGGGTTTTCCAGTATGAACGTCCTTTATAAGGTCATGCCACAGCATCTCAATAGGATTCAGGTCAGGACTTTGACTAGGCCACTCCAAAGTCTTCATTTTGTTTTTCTTCAGCCATTCAGAGCTGGACTTGCTGGTGTGTTTTGGATCATTGTCCTGCTGCAGAACCCAAGTTTGTTTCAGCTTGAGGTCACGAACAGATGGCCGGACATTCTCCTTCAGGATTTTTTGGTGGACAGCAGAATTCATAGTTCCATTTATCACAGCAAGTCTTCCAGGTTCTGAAGCAGCAAAACAGCCCCAGACCATCACACTACCACCCCCATATGTTACTGCTGCTATAATGCTGTTTTTCTGAAATACTGTGTTACTTTTATGTCAGATGTAATGGGACACACACCTCCCAAAGAATTCAACTTTTGTGTCGTCAGTCCACAGAATGTTTTCCCAAAAGTCTTGGGGATCATCAAGATGTGTTCTGGAAAAATTGAGACGAGCTTTAATGTTCTTTTTGCCCAGTCTCTTTCTTATGGTGGAGGCATGAACACTGACCTTAACTGAGCCAAGTGAGGCCTGCAGTTCTTTGGATGTTGTTGTGGGGTCTTTTGTGAACTCTTGGATGAGTCGCTGCTGCGCTCTTGGGGCAATTTTGGTCAGCCGGCCACTCCTGGGAAGGTTCACCACTGTTCCATGTCTTCACCATTTGTGGATAACGGCTCTCACTGGGGTTCTCTGGAGTCCCAAAGCTTTAGAAATGGCTTTATAACACTTTTCAGACTGATGGATCTCAATGACTTTGTTTCTCAATTGTTCCTGAATTTCTTTGGATCTCGGCATGATGTGTAGCTTTTAAGTATTTTTTGGTGTACTTCGCTTTGTTAGGCAGGTCCTATTTAAGTCATGTCCTGATTGAGAACAGTTTAAGAACAATTTAAGTGATGGGGATGGCAATCGCTTTTTCACACAGAGCCATGTAGGTTTGGATTTTTTTCTCCCTTAATAATAAACACATTCATTTAAAAACTGCATTTTATGCTTACTTGTGTTGTCTTTGACTAATATTTAAATTGGTTTGATGTCCCAAAACACTTACCGTATTTTCCGGGCTATAAAGCGCACCGGGTTATAAGGTGCATTAAATGAAACAAAACTCTTAAGTTCCGTCGGAAGCTCAGGTTGGTCTTTACCTGGCGCAGGGCGTCTTCTTGCTTCCTCCACTTCCGTACCATTGATTCGTTAATGTTGAATTCTCCCGCAGCTGCTCTATGTCCATGTTGTACTGATAGCGTTGTGTTTGAATCCGCTTTGAAAATGAAGAGAATGAATGAAATGCACGTACCCTAATACTGAAGCACATACCGTATTACTCCGCGATGCTGCGCCCCACTACGGTTGCGTAAGCTTCGTAACCTACCAAGACCGTGCTAAAAAACATTTTGACAGATTTATGAGCGCCGTGTACCATCTACAATCGGTTCTAGGTCAGAAAGCATAACCAGAATTAATTCATACATTAGACGCACCGCATTTTAAGGCGCACTGTCGATTTTTGAGAAAATTAAAGGATTTTAAGTGCGCCTTGTGGTCCGAACAATACGGTAAGTGTGACAAACATGCAAATAAATAGGAAATCAGAAAGGGAAAACACTTTTTCACATCACTGTATATATCTATCCGTTGCTCTATCCATTTGTCGATCTATTCTTCCATCCGTCGATCTATCCATACATCCATCCTGTCGATCTATATATTCATCTGTTGCTCCATCCATCCATCCTGTTGATCTATCCATCTACCCGTTGCTCTATCCTTCCACTGATCCATCAATCTATCCATCCATCCATTGCTTTATCCGTCAATCCATCCATCCGTTGGTCTATTCATCCATCTGTCGATCACATAGATGGATAGATCGACAGATGGGTGTCTAGAGCAACAGATGAATGGCTAGATCGGATGGACGGATGGATGGATGGATAGATTGACAGATGGATGTTTAGAGCGATGGATAGATCGACGGATGGATGGATAGTATCTTCCCAGTAATATGGTGTGCTATCTCTCATACTTGTTCTTATTATTTTTCCATGCATTGTGAGATTAATACAGTCTGAACATACTATTCTACTCAGTCCCTCGGTCTGTACGTATGTCTGTTCATCCATCTACCTATCTCCCCATCTATCCAATCCTCCATTTATCGTTCTGCCTGTCCAGCCATATATCCGTCCGTCTATCCATTCATTTACCCATCTCTCTGTCTCTCTTTGTCTATCCATCCATCCTATCCTATATTCACCTATACGTCTGTTATCTCTGTTCTGCTTCCATCTCTTCATCCATCTACTCGTCTGTCCACAGTCTCAGAGGACGGAAGGTCTGACTGGATCAGGTTTATTTTTATGCAGGTGTAATGATGAGCAGACACTCATCATTTAAAGTAACAGGCACTCAAACAGACGGTTTTAAAAAGTGCTGTTTCATGAAGTCTTCAGAGCTAACTTGTCAAATGTTTTGTCCCGAGCAGTGCTCTCTATATCAGAGTTTATGTCTTGCTTACAGTTTGCTCACTTGGACCATAGAACCTTCTGGTTCTGTATTCACTCCACTGGCTAGCAGTTCATAATCTGAGTCCGTTTCCACCTTGCATTAATGTGTGTTTGGGGTGATCAGATCCTGTACGGATTTCACTCGGAGCCGGCTCCCTTTAGGCAATGTAAAATGTAGTGGTGCCCCAGTAAAATGTGGCTGCACCACCCTGAAGTTATGATGGTAAAATGTCACTTTTTACCATGCAAATTCACTACAGGCACTACAGTTCCCATAATGCTCCAGTAGCTTTCCATAAGCTTGAGTGGCTAACGCTTCCAGTCAGAGCCAGTTTCTTTAGTTTTTTTTTCCCTCATCCACAGATATTTAAAAGAAAGGCAGCCGCGCTGCAGGAAAGCAAATGTTAGCTCATAGCTAATGTTTAGTTAATGTAATTAATTGTGTTAATTTGATCTTCATCTGAAATCAATGATTTAACACCCAATTGTTAAATCACAGACTCTATGAGGTTGTAAAAGGCTTAGTTTTTATGCTCAGTTGTGCCCCTATGACTGACTGGCAAGCAGATGGGTACAGCTGTGCCCCTCTACATTCCGTGTTCCCTAGTACAACGAGCAGTTTAGAGACACCCCTGCCCAAACTGTATCTGCTTACAGTCTGGATATGAAACACGTGTTAATGCAAGGTGTGAGCTGTCCAAGCTAAATTACCTCTACTCCATTAACTAAAACAAGTCAGTAAACAGACACACGAACACGTGGGTGTATCAACAGTTTAGTGTTTATTTCATACCTTCTGCTTCAGTCTGATAACAAATCAGCAAAACACATTCGTTCTTCAGTGATAGATGGACGAATAAATACAATAAATATCTCACGGCTGTGGATGGTGAAAGGGTTTCTGATTGTGAGTTGTCATTCTGTACAGCACTAGAGTGCACAATCATCGGCGTTTGGTTCTAAAATCGGGTCCGAGTCGCTTCCGTTCGTGTTGCAGGTTAGTAATGGGATCGTGACTCACACTGGAGCGATAATGCAGGCCAGTAGGTCGCTCAGTTAGAACGTGTTAATGCTGTCGCCCAGCACGTTAGCCAAGCTCGCACGGTTTTATGAATGTTCTGTACAGCGGTGTGAAAAGCCATGAATCAAGTGGATCCCACTCCGATCCTGAGGAGCTCGAGCTGGCTGGAACAAAACTCATGGATTAGGATTGGGAACCACTCATTTCAGGTTGGATGTTTAAGAAGGCCAAGTGTGTGCATTAAAAAGCCAATAGTGTCCCAGTGAATGTGCTTGAGGGAAGGTTAGAGAACTTCAGTCTTTTTGCCAAGCAGGAAGGATAAACATCGTGGAAGAGTGAACTGTGTGGGAGAAAGTATTAATGTGAACGATACAAGACGATGTCTGACCACTCTGACTTGGATAAAAATTGATTCCGCACTCCAAATACTTAAATTCATGGAAATGTTAATCTGGTTCAGTAGTGCTTCTGAAATGGATTAGTCCAATTTAAAGATCTACATCAGCTACCATTCAGCTTTTACCATCCTAAACAAAATCAGTAAAATCATCAACGGTAGAAACCAGCCGCTTCCTTTGGCCGGAGTCCATGCCGGAGGCGGAGCCCGAAGGCTGATGGGCAGGTTTGTTCTGCATGGGGCCGTGGCTCTGGGTGAGAGAGATTCCAGGTGTGGGGCGAGACTGAATCTCCTCTTGAGCCTACAAAAGAAAAATTAGAGAAATAAATCCATGTGTGGAGATTCAGAGAAAAAGTAAACCAAAGGAAGAAGGAGCACCGCTCTCACCCGGGTCCTGATCCTCTTAATGTGTCTGAGGCGGGCGAGCCATTTCGAAGCGTAGGCGTCAGACGGATTGGCTCTGTACTGGTGCACCAGCGATGCCATCTGAGATCGGAAAGGAAATTCAGCATTACTAATCAGATCATTACTTCAGTTCAGCTGAAGCAGTCACTAACCCAGAGGTACTCAACCAGCCAGCCAACGGTTTTAAATGAAGGTTCACTTGTATAGTTTATTGACTAATGAACCCAAAATGTACAATGCCCATTGTTTGCCACCATTAGCTGATTCTGGTCTAGCTAGTCTCATTTGCACTCTGAAAAGTAAGACGCCATTCTTTAGCTACACTATCTATGAAGACAAGATTATACGTCCACTTCATCCGTCATTTGTACATGAAGCTTGTTTACATCTTGTGTATTTAGGATGAGCTCATTTAGTTTTTGGAGCTGCAAGATGAGCGGAGTCAAAACAGGAACAGATCCATCATGCACCATTTCCCCCTCTGGAGACGTCCATAGTGAAACCCTGCAGTGCGGTGAACACCCATTATCCTCCATTATGACCCGTCCTGCTGCGGGCTGATAAACGGGGTTTTGTTGGATTGAGGCAGAGCCTCTGATTGTACCGTCTCTGGATGTGTCTGGTTTTGGGAGGGATGTCATCAGACAGAATGGCTTTCTTTTTCCAAAACATGTCAAAAACACATTTTTATCAGACTGCATCGGAACAAGTGGATAATGACAGCGTTTACAGCTCTGTACATTTTCCTCTGAATATAACAGAACCCCAACAGAAAAGGGACGAGGATGAGAGGAGAGGAGAGGAGAGGAGAGCATGGTGGGTATGAGGAGGTATAAAGATTACAAACTAATTCAGCTTACGTAATGCACTGCAGAATAGACCGATCTATGATTATCTTCAGCCTGTCTTTTTTTTGCTGTAGGCACCTTAGTCCTACCAATTTCCCTTTTTTAAATGAAAGGTTTTACATATTGACCCTTGGATGGACGTCTGTTTAGGAAGCAAAAAATAAATTTGAGGCACAAATCGGGAAAAGGAATTGTGGCGAACGACTTACGTTGGCGTGTAGTGCCATCTGTCTCACTAGCAGTGGGAGGTTCTGATCAGACACAATCTTCGCTACGGTCGTATCAACCAAGCCCTCCAGATCTGAACCATAGAGAGGAGAGATGAGAAACTGATAACGCACTCACATAAAATACATACGCACCTTTAGCAGCACCTTTCTCTGCTGCCCAATGGACAAGAACTTTCACAAACTCAAAGTGTTTTCGTTTTAGCATTTATGGTTCAAGCTCAGGACCCAAGACTACAGATCTGGCATCAATGGTTCAAGCTCAGGACCCAAAGCTACAATGACAGCGTCAATGGTTCAAGTCCCAAGGCTTCAGTTCCACCATGAAAGGCACCAGTTATGGTGAATGCTATTTGAGATCAGGGCCTAAGGTCCCATTCTGACACGTATGGTTCGAGCTCAGGAGTTCCAGCACGTATTGCAAGTTCTGCACCCAATGCTCCAGGTGTCGCATGAATATTTCCAAGTTCAAGACCCAGGTCTCCAGTTTTAGCCTTAATGTTTAAAGTTTGTGACCCAGTGCTTCAGCTCCAGCATCAGTGGTTTAAGTTCAAGACCCAACTCTCATATTTTAGCATGAGTTATTCAAGTTCAGGCCCCAATACTCCATCCAGTTCCTGGTGTGAGCTGTGCGAGATCAAGGCCCAAGGCCCCGTTTCTGGCACAAAAGTACCAATATAAATGGTTCGAGTTCAGGACCTACAGCTGCAACATAAACATTTTCAGTAACTAGGACTCCAAATCCAGCACCAAAGCTTACAGTTGGGTCCCAGATACTCCAGTTTCAGCATGAATGACCTCCGGTTCCAGTACCTACAACTCCAGTTTGGAGGACTTTGTCCCATGTTACCTTTATACTCCATTTCTTTGACTTAGTTTAGCTGAGGAGTTGAATGTTGAGTGTGATGCAGCTGGGATTTGAACTTGAACACCTTTATGCTAGGTAGTGCAAAGCTTTAGCCCAGTGGTACTTACGCTTTGGGAAATTAAGTGAAAGCCTCTTAAGGCTCCACAGAAAATGTACATGAGAACAATTAAGATAAGAATAAGAGGAGACCTGCCAAAACCCTGCCTTATTCACACGGGTATTGTCCTGTAATTATTCAGGATTCCGTTTGGTCCGGCCTTTCTGTGAGCAGCCCAATATAAACCCAACAATATGAAACCTCTGAATGTATAAAAGCATGTGTTGTAGTGTAGTCACCTCTGCGACACTGCAGCGTAACCAGGTTACTCTCGTAATCCAGAGGCTTAATCACCACCTCCACAAAGTTGAACTGGCCCTAAACACACATTCAGTGTTTCCAGTTTGGGTGCAGATACAGATGCATTATTCAGGGAGTACAACACATAATTCAACTTAAAAAAGATGAGAGAGCGTGTCGTCTCACCTTAATCGTGCCGAGTTTGTATTCCTCCCCCGAGTCGTTATAAACCACCACCACAAAGTCGTTTCCGATGTGGCGCTTCTTGTTGCAGCAGCTCTTGTCGCTCTCTCTGTTGGGCATCAGTGTGGCGATGTGGAAGATCGCTGCGGCAGAACGAAACCACAAATCACTACGTTACCGCCTGTATGGAATTGATTAGAGGATTAGAAATAACCAAAATAGCTTCGCATTCAGGGCGGGGTACTGATACGGTACCGGCTGAAGGTTCTTAAAAAGTATAACAGGAAATAAAAATCAGTTGGCCATAAACAACTGCTCACCTCAACAGCCAATCAACCCTGCAGATCCACGAGCAGAGGTGGGAGTTAAAGAGCAGAAGTCGTCGTTCGCGTATGTGTAACTGCCTTACTGGTCTATGCTTGCTCAAGGACCCAACAGTGGCAGCTTGGCAGAGGTGGGATTTGAACCCTGGACCTTCTGGTTCAGAGTCCAGTACCTTAACCGCTAGGCTACAACAGTCCCTAGCTCACATTTGGACTAGGGTCTGGTTGGACTTGGTTGATGTGTTCAGAGAATTTGTTATGCAAGTGACTCGTGTTTGTGTGGATGACTTTCCACCAGGGGTGGGCAATATGACGATATCTTATCGTATCGTGATACACGCATCGTTTGCAGGGTTTTCTTGTGAAAATACCATTTATATTTACATTATAGCAGCATAATAACACTACGTGGCTATGGTAATGTGCGGTCAACAACCAGTTCAGTAATGGACCCGTTTCACTGAACCTAATGCGGACGGACGTTAAATGGCGCTTACCTGTAAAAAAAAATGATACCTGAACATCAAAAAGGGCAGCGAATGCATTCGGGGGTCATCATAGAGCCGAGTACTAATTTATTCCTTGCAGTTTTTGCAAACAAGTCTGACTATTACATAAGACTGTGGTAGCCTAGCAGGTAAGGTACTGGACTATGGACTAGAAGGTCCAGGGTTCAAATCCCACCTCGGCCAAGCTGCCACTGTTGGGTCCTTGAGCAAGGCCCACAATTGCTTGGCTTGTAACAGTTTTAAGTTGCTCTTGATTAGAGCGTCTGCTATTCCTAGATTTCGATGTTTCTTTTTGAAGACAGGGACAGTGGTGGCCCAGTGGTTACGGTACTAGACTGTGGACCAGAAGGTCCAGGGTTCAAATCCCACCGCAGCCAAGCCACTACAGTTGGGTCCTTGAGCAAAGCCCTTAACCCACAATTGCCTGCCTTGTGAAACTGTATCTTGTAAGATGCTCTGGATAAGGGCGTCTGCTAAATGGCATAAATAGAAGACAGTGGATACGTTCGGGGGAGATGTTTGGTGTGAAAATGCTCATTATCGGATCCTAATATCGGGTCTTTACCAAAGTTTTAAACAATTTGAACCCAATTCACACGTACTCTCCCCTTACCTTGCATGATGTCATCGTGCCAGCAGTAGGTGAACTCCCCGTCGTCCGCGTAGCGCCCGTGGTCCAGGCCTCCCAGGAAGATCTGGTCCGGGTCACAGTCCTTCAGATGGATGAGCTTACCGAGGCCGGTCAGGAAGCGTGCGTACCGGTTCGAACCGTACTCGTTCGACAGAATCGCCACCTCGTTATTAGCCTGGTGTAAAAAGAAAGACTTTTTCATTACAGTGAAGGCTGTATATAAGAGTATATTTTTTATGAGAAGTGAGCTGTATGGTCTTTACCTGGCCGGGCCCCACAAACACCACTCCTATCTTATGGGTGTCGTACGGCGGCATCTGATCCAACACCTTAACGGCTCGATCTATCAGCTGTCAGAGAGGAAGCGTTCGTTAATGTCTCATACTGATTACAGAGTAGATCCACACTCAGCGGCATTCATACAGTTAAAGTGAAGGCCTTTTCACACAGAGTCCGATTTTTACGTAAAGAAAAAAGTTTTGAATGAGATCACGCGTATACACTCCTGATCAAAATCTTAAGACCAGTTAAAAAATTGCAAGAATTCGCATTTTGCAATATTGGATCTTAAGGAGGTTCTAAGTAGAGCTTCACAATGCTAAAAGAAGAAATTGGCGCAAAAGACAAAAAGTTTTGAGCAGGGAATTTTTTTGAAAACTGGCATTTCCAACTCAAACATGATTTTTTCAGCTGATTTCAAAAGTTTAAGACCATAGCCTTTAAAAGCCAAAAGCTGCGCAAAAATTTAGATTCCATGTCATTTTCTGTCAAGTATTTACACTGTCAAGACTTCCTGATGGCAAAAGCAAAAAAGCTCACTTGACTTTGAACGTGGTAGGATTGTTGAGCTGCATAAGCAAGGCCTCTCGCAACGTGCCATCGCTGCTGAGGTTGGACGCAGTAAGACAGTCATTTTGCATTTGTTTAAATGACCCTGAGGGTTATGGAACAAAAAAGTCAAGTGGTAGACCCAAAAAAATTTACACCAGCGCTGAGAGACCGCAGGATCCGATGGCTGTCCTGTCAAGACAACGGGACGATCCTCTACCCAAATTAAAGGCCATTACTGGTGCTGCCTGCAGCCCAATAACCATCAGACGGCATCTATGAGGGAAGGGCTTCAGAAAATAAAAAAACGACTTCAAAAGCCACGTCTTCTTCAACGCCACAAAATTGCCCGTTTGGACCTTTGCAAGGGTGCACCAACACATGGGACAGTTGAAAGGGGTGGAAAGTGTGTTGTCTTCTCTGAATGAGAAAAAACTTTAACCTTGATGGCCTGATGGCTTCCAACGTTACTGGCATGACAAGGAGATTCCCACCTGAGATGTTTTTCTACACGGCACAGTGGGGGGGGGGCTCCATCATGATTTGGGGTGCGTTTTCCCTTCAATGGAACAATGGATCTTCAGGTTGTGCAGGGGTTGTCAAACAGCAGCTGGCTATGTGGAGATGTTGCACATGGCAGCGGGCATCCCTCATGACTGAGGGCCCCTCGTCTGTGTGGTTAATGACTGGGTTTTTTCAGCAACAGACAATGTTGCAGTTCACAATGCCCGCCTGACAAAGGACTTCTTCCAGAGAGAGAGTAACATCACTCTTTTGGACCATCCTCGTTGCGTTGTACCCCTGATCTAATCTAAAATCCGATTTAGAACAATTTGGGGATGGATGGCAAGGGAAGTTTTACAAAAAGCCTGGACATCAGTTCCAGACAGTGGATGCCCTTTGTGAAAGCCATCTTCAACACTGGAGCAACGTCCCCACTAGCCTCCTGAAAACACTGGCATCGAGCATGCCTAAACGATTGTTTGAAGTGATCAACAAGAATGGTGGAGCTACTCATTACTGAGTCTCTTTTTTTGACACTTTGATTTCTGTTTGGAGGGGGTTTTCAGGGTTTTTTTTGAGCTATGGTCTTAAACTTTTGATAAGCTGAAAAAATTTATGTTTTGAGTGTAAATGCAGTTTTCAAAAAATTCCCTGCTCAAAGTTTTTTTGTCTCTTGCGACGATTTCTTTTCTTCTTAGCATTGTGAAGCTCTACTTAGAACCTTCGTAAGATCCAATAGTGCAAAATGCAAATTTTTGCAATTATTTTTAACTGGCGTCTTAAGATTTGATCAGGAGTGTATTAAGGCCATCCTTCACACCCGAGTCCGAAACTGACGGGACCATGATGCTGCGTATAATGTTTAGAGCCTGTTCTAATTTCTACGTTGTTAAAATCAGGCTGACCAATCAGAGGTCGGTCGCCGGGCAGAACAGCTCATCAAGAGCTTATAGGCTGAGCAACAGGCTGCCTCTAAAAACATGGATATTAAAGCAAAGCTCTGGTGGAATAGAACTGACAGGCTGGAGAATGATGGAGATAAAGCTCCCAGTGATGGATGGAAGCGTTTGATTATTTATCTAAGTGCATTCTGATCTGTTCAAACACAAACTAGAGCTTCCTGCTAATGTGTTCCGCTCGTGTCTTTGTTTTTTTAAGTTGACAATGTGAAAAAGAGACTGAAATCTCCATGACACATTAAGAAAAGGGGAATTAAAGAAAGCAGAAGCAGACACGGAGACTAAAACAAGTGAACAGGCCTTTAAGAACGTTACGGATTGTGTACTGGTGCATCTTCAGCAAGCTCACCTCAGATTTGGGCAGGAGGAGAGGTTTGTTGGCCTCGTTTCCAAAGAAGGGGGAATGGTAAACCTGCAGGAACACAAAACTGCAGAGACAGGAAGAGGCGGAGCTTAGATTTAACAGCTTGTGTATGAAAATCCCAGCAGATGGGCAGTTTCTGAAATATTCTGACCGACGACCGAGCTGCGTTCAATGTTTCAGCGGCTCGTCTAGATCGTGTCTATACGAATTAATGCACCGAGTTTTTGCCATGCAATTGGCTGGTTAGTAATTGCGTTAACGAGTCGTTGAACAGGTGTACCTAATAAAGTGACCGCCGAGCATCTGTGTGTGTATTTGGATATAACACAGTGCATTCTTAGAATGCAAGTGCAGCTTCAGTTAATCGTGTTCTAATCAGCGCTCCTTAATGGCCTTCGTTAATTTAATCGAAATTCATTTCACTGCTAAAGGAGCTCCTAATGACGTGCCTGACGTCGCCCAGTGGTTTTAATGAATCAGCATTAGTTGCAGCTCTGAGACTAATGGTAAGAGGAGCGCAGAGTTTGCCGTCCCACTTCATAAACAAGTTTCAGCAAAGCTCTCTGATCTGCGCTGTCGAGCCATAACGTGGAGAGACGACGGCATAAAAGCCGCTCTAATAAACGTCAATGGTGACATGAAAGAGACGGAGCGGAGCTGTTTTGATATCGCAGCATCACTTCTTTCTGATCTCCGCTTAAAGTCGGAGTGTTATAATTAGGGAAATCCGAGTAAGGAGCTCGAGAGTCCTCTCACAAAAACGCCTCGTGCTTCAGAAATCAGCTCAGCCATGTCATTACTGCCTTTCATTCCAAATCACAGCTCAGTCTATTTATACACCAGGCTTTGTGATCTGTTCTCAAAGCATTCAGAGAGGTTCTTTAAGACCGTGCCTCCCACTGCTGATGAACTCAATGGAGAAAGTGTTAACACAGATGCCGACAGCCGATACTCAGGAGCCGTGTCCAAAGGGCTGCCCTAATCACCAAGCCACTACCTTCTACATACTGCACTGTACAGCTAAGCTGTTGTTGAATTCGGTATAAGGAACAGATAAATATTAAAATGAATATAAACCTAATGCATCTTGACTCTTTCTCCAATTATGGAGAACTCCTAGATAAAAGTCCAGTTTGTTTACTTTAGTGTTTGGTCAGGTTTTTCTACTATTCAGTACACTTAGACGATATAAACAAAGCTTTCCTAATAGGTAGATTTATAGATTCTGGTAGAACAAGGCTATCAAGCAGCTTAAAGCCCAATAGAATGTTTATAAACCAACTAGCCATGTCCCAATCCAAGCTAAACTCCTGCGTTAGCTGACTTTAGTTATGGTTTAATATTTATCTTGTCCACCTGGTGGGAGGTCGATGTTCAGCTCAGGCTGCTTTTGGAGAGATTATTTTAAGATGGTCTGATGCAAGTGTTAGCTTCGTGAGCTGTTCGATCTGCTCGTGGAGATCGATTGGTCTTCTTGAAGTGGTGCGTGACTTTCGGTGGACTGATGAAATGAGTGTCAGCACGATGGAAAAGTGTGCCTTCATTGCTGAAAGGGTTTTAGAGCTGGTAATATGACTTGTATGATTTCACCATCGGCTAGGGATGGAAGAAGCAACAGGCGTTCTGAACTTATTCCTGAAGTGGATCAACTATTTACTAGAGATGCGTCGATATCAAATGGCTTGGGCCGATACCGATTTTAAAACCGATAATTTATCCTTTCTGCATTTACAAGACATTCACATCATCATCCATATGTGAACTGCTGTTAAAAATGGATCAGTCATTCATTTTACACAGCAATAAAACATAAATCAGACATGATGCTGACTGTAAACGTAACCTGCAGTTCACACAGAGGAAAAATGGTTTCGTTCCATTTCATTTTCTAACCCTCTAATGTGATTTCCTGGATTTTTCTTCTCATTGTGTCTCTCATAGTTGAAGTGTAGCTATGATGAAAATGACAGACCTCTCTCATCTTGCTAAGTAGGAGAACTTCCACAATCAGTGGCTGACTAAATACTTTTTTGCCCCACTGTATCTGCCAGGGCCGGTGTTTTGTTTTGATACGCTCCTCAGAAGTTGTGAGAGAAAACGAGAAGGTTAAATGTAATCTGTCTAAAGTTGGTCTGTTATAAAAAGGTTACACCTCCAATATGATGAAACATATAAAGTACTAGCATGACACCGAGCTTCTGCAGGGTACCGGGTTCGACCGACTGCGCTCTCCTGGCTCACACGCTGCATCAGAGAGAGGGAGAGTCTGAAACGTTTACCGTGAACAAACCTTAACGTGGCTTAACGTACTAGAACAATGACCTAGGAAATGGTGATGGACCGATCCACATTTCTTCAGTTCCGATCCGCTTTCCAGTGCAGAAATACAGATTCTGACACAGGAGCTTTTCTTTAAGTTAATATTATGATCATTATTGTTGGTATTGTGTAGGGTTGGGTATCGTTTGCTTTGTTACGATCCGATTCTTCTTATCGATTCCAATTTTCAATTCCAAAATAGTGGGAAAAAAATGTGCCAAATGTTTAAAAGGTAATACACTTTTCACTAATAATTTTAACTAGGAAAAAAAGCTTAATGCAGAAATGACTACTGTTGAAGTTGAAATATAGAAAATAGATATTCTTTATATCTAAACCAAAATCAATTAGCAGAATCGGAACCCCAACCAAATGATTTTATTTGTCTTTTAAGACTATTTTCTGACTCAGAGTGACATGTTCATAATCAGATTGAATTCTCCGTTTCATATAACCGAGCTGCTCCTGTGAAAGGCACATGTACCTTGGACTCAGTCCGGAGCTCTTCTCCGTGTTGGACACGCCTCCTCGGTTGAGGTACGAGTCTCGGTCTGACTTCCTCTCCCTCCGTGATGAAGGAGCAGAGACCGATATGGTGTGTCCCCGAGGCCTGTGTCCACTAGGAGACAGCGAGCCTTGTTGAGTGCTTGGGAACTCCAGCTTCATTCTGGAGGTGGAAGAAGACATGGATACACTCGCACCGATGCTCTGAGGCCCTGAGCCGATCCCGTCTCCCTCTCCCGCATTTTCCCTCTCTGGGAGCTGAGCCGACACGCTCTTACTCTCGACTGGGCTCTGGCACCTGGGAACATCTGCACCTGCTGCAGAACCTGCGGCCCGGGCAAAGGCCTCTGGCAGGGTCTGGAGCTCCGGCGAGGAGCTGGATTTGTTCAGAGTCTGAGAGTGGGAGAAGGGCAGGTCCGAGTCCGGAGCTCCTGGGGTAGCATAGCTCAACGAGGACTGGTCGATTGGGATGCCCCCCTCGCTCACCTCCTCAAGGGTCGACTTCTCGTCGTCCTGACTGGATGAGGAGGAAGACTAGAATAGAAAAAGGGTTAGGACTGGTCAGTCATCTTTGTTTTGTATTATTACACATCCAGGCATCTACAACCCCAATCAGAAAAAGATGGGATGGTAAGGAAAATGCTAATTAGAAAACAATGCGCTTTTGTTTACATTTACGCTGGCTTTTATGTAAGTGCAGACAATATGAATCTGAGATATTTCATGGTTTTTTTTCTGGTCAACTTAATTTAATTTGTTAATAAACATCCATTCCTGCATTTCAGGCCTGCAACACATCAGAAAAAAAGTTGAGTAATGAGTGCAGCATGTGGTTTTGCATTGCCTTGTTCATAAATGCATGGACGTCCCTGATAAAGATGTCGTCTTGAAGGTAGCTGATGTTGCTCTAAAATCTCAGTGGACTTTTCTGCATTAATGCTGCTTCACAGAAGTGGAAATGACCTTTACTGAGGGCCCTGACCCGACTGCAGTGCAATAAATTCAAAGTAAATGTAAGGAACAAATGTATGGGCACAGAGATCAAGTGGAAGGCCGGTGAAACCATTTAAACCCTCCTTACTATTCCCCAAAACTTGTTTTAATACAGACTCTGTACATCCTAAGCGATCACTTACCCGGCTCAGCATGGTAGTTGAGGGCTTAAACATGTCAGCGCTTATGAAAATGGGCTCTGATGAAGCAGCCTCCAGCTCCATCTGTGGCGACTCTGGGTCTGAATCGGGTGCTTTGCCCCGCCCACCTTCCTCCAACACAACCACGGAGTCTGTCAAGAGGGCGGAGTCAAAGGAAGTAAAGATGATCATTTATGTTAAAACCCACCTCATGGAAATAACCCGATTCACTCACAGGCTGCAGACAGACAGATATATTACAGACACACACACACACACACACACACACACACACACACGTGTTACACAACTTTCTTCTAGTTTTATAAACGTCTATCCAGCAAACGAAGCTGCAAGTTAGACATGATAATCACACCACAGCACACACAGGGCTGAGACAGAAGCTGAGACAGAAGCTCCCCACCCGGAACGTTTCCGCCACGGGTTCTTCACATGCTTGCTACTGATAAACATCTGATGGATTTTTAAATCTGACTGGTTAGTCGAACACCAACTCTGATCAGCTTGGATGGGTTTCTTTAGTGGCACGCTCTGGTCAGGCAGTGTTAATAGCAGGAAGAGCTGAAGAGCACTCCCGAGTGCGAGATGCATAGATAGATAGATATACCTGCCCACGATATACTCCTACGTAACCTGCCTGGCTGATGGGCGGGGCAGAGCGAGCACAGAGTGTCCACTGCAGCAACACATCCACAGCAGGAGTCGACAAGAAACAAACACACGACATCAGGAACAAACAGACAACGTCCAGAACCGAAAAAAAGAAAAGCGGCAGCATGGAGTGCAATCTGAAAAATAATGGCAGCGCCGCCACGGCGAGAGCGAGACAAAGTAAACACCGACAGCAAGAAGCGAGCCGACCAGCCCGGTGACCTTCCAGCGTGGAAATGTCAGAGCTGTTAGAAACATCCAGCGACTCTCAGCGCAGTACCAGCCTTAGTAAACAAAGCAGCCACGGAAACATGAGCGCCCATCACCAACACGGTGCAGCCGTGCCAAATGGAAGGTCATTCAAATGAAGCAGACATTGTAAGAAGCTCAGAGAGGTCACAGATAATGAGTGCTCTCACAACAAGAAGGAAGAACAGCGACTATTCTTCAGAAACAGTGGAAAAGGATAATCTAACGGTGGCAAAAGTCTTAGGCCACCGTTAGATTAGAGATGTTTCAGCGTTGATATAATTAGCGCTGGGCAATATGACCTCAACTCAGTATCACGATTCATTGACCATTTGACCTCGATCGCGATTAACGAACGATTAATTTGTTTGGCTCCGAGTTAAATATGTTTAGTACTATTACTAAACACTATTAAAGCTGGGAGTTCTTTCTAAGGAAAGTGCATATCGTTGTGAGCTTAAAATCGCGGGACAAGGAAAGGCACCGATGAACTGTTTATGGGTATTTATTGAATATTTGGACCAACTGAAATCCTAGAACACGTCACCCAATATAAACATCTTACAAAAGGTTACACTTTAGTTTGAATGTAATAGCACTAAAATGGAGACAATAAATAACTTGCATTAATGGCAGACCCAAGGTGTTTTAATAATGCCTTGTGAATAGCAGAAAAGAACTTCAACCGATCTGGGTTCTTAATGGGCAATGCTGATGCCGATATTTATTTGTTTTTCCCTGTTAGCCAATCAGAGAGCGGACTTTGAGGCCTGTAGAGAAAGGACTGATTCATTCTGTTTGAATGGACCGTTCCTATTCAACAACGAGTTACCTCAGACCGACACATCAGACTCAGCTGGTCTCGACCACAATTTCCCAGTCCACCTTAAACCCAGACCGAGTCCGAATGGGACCAACATGTGACGGGACATAGGCGAGACTGACCTGTGTTGGAGCGCTGGATGAAGCTGGGTTTGCTGTGACGCTGGGGCACCTCAGAGGGGGCGGACACGCTCTCGGTCTGTGGTTCCTTCACCCCATCCATGGCCATGAGCACACTGGAGAGCTCCTGGAGGGGCATGTTCCCCAGCTCCGAGGAGAACGGACTTGGCGGGTTCTCCAAACACATCGACCAGCTGGTGTTCCCTGTACAAATGAAATGTGCACACACACAGAGTCACTCACCAGCCACT
Organism: Ancistrus triradiatus; assembly: GCA_025084515.1. Taxonomy (NCBI): domain Eukaryota; kingdom Metazoa; phylum Chordata; class Actinopteri; order Siluriformes; family Loricariidae; genus Ancistrus; species Ancistrus triradiatus. Next base: position 430,210 of record JAJAGP010000278.1, on the reverse strand, counting down.
TTATTAGCTAGTACGGGGTTGGACCCCCTTGTGCCTTCATAAGTGCCTTATTTCTTTGTTTCATGGCGCGTTATCCTGCTCGAAGTAGAGATCCAAAGATGGTACACTGTGATCATAAAGGGGGTGCACATGGTCAGCAACGATACTCAGGTAGGCTGAGAGGTTTAAACCATGCTCAGTTGGAGAAAATATCCCCCACACCATTACAGCACCAGCAGCCTGAACTGTTGAAACGTTTTTCCAATCTACTGTATAATCTTGGCGAGCCCGTGTGACTTGTAGCCTCAGTTGCCTGTTCTTAGCTGACAGAAGCGGCATGGTCTTCTGCTCCTGTAGCCCATCTGCTTCAAGCTTTGACGTGATGTGGCCATTCTCCTCTGACATCTGGCATCAATAAGGCATTTTCACCCAGAGAACTGCTCTCACTGGATATTTTCTCTTTTGCAGACCATTCTCTGTTAAACCCTAGAGGTGGCGCTGTGTGAGAATCCCAGCAGATCAGCAGTTTCTGAAATATGCCACGTTCAAAGTCACTTAAATCACCGTTCTGACCCATTCTGATGCTTGGTTTGATTCAGGAGCTCGTCTGAAGCGTCCCTTTCGACCAGGGCAGAGATCGCGCTGAAGCGCGGCAGCGTTTGAACACTCTGAGGCGATTAAACTGAAAAAGCGTCCCTTTCCAACAGGGCACAGATCGCTTCTGATGAGCAGTAGCGTTTGAACACTCTGAGGCGATTAAACTGAGGATGCGTACCTTTTGAAAAAGGCAGAGATCAGCCTTCGTGCCTAAATGCGATTTGCTGCCGTGTGATTGGCTGGCTGGATATTTGCTTTAAACAATAAAGTGGCCGGTGAGTGTATAATCGTACACAAGACCTTTTCAGACTTTGAGATGATAAGAAATAACAAAATAAATAATTCCTTCCCCAGTAGTCTAATCAGAGCACATAGTCGCGATTAACACCGCGGGCCAGGCTTCCTTCCTCACAACCAGCCCCGATCAAAACTCATTAATACAGATCTGTCATCTGATCGGGAAAACAGCGCCGGGTCCACAGCCAATTCTGTTTACCAAACATCTGGATGAACATCTGGAAACCTCTTTTCGTACATCTGGAAGCCGAGCATCATCCAGACATGTATCAAAAGCACTTGACAGAAAACAAAGACACTAAACGTGCTCGTCCTCCAGGCTCGGACGTCACGCTCGATTTCTAAAGCATGCGCATGTTAAATTAGGCCTTATTAGAGCCAATTAAAGCGTCCCTCAGGCCAACGCTTTGCTTACTTCAGCCACGCTGAATGTCTTCCATTAAAACGTTACATCACACGAGAGACGCTAGGTTATATTTAACCAACCGGCGTAGCAGCACACAAACACTAGGATATATGCCAGAAGTTGAATCTGTTCATCTGGACATAGATGAGTGACGAAACGTTTCTCCAACAAAACCTAAGTGACTTCTTCAGCCTCAGCAGTTGGAAAACTTCCCCAATCTTATATACAGCACGTTGCATAACGACTGGTACCAGCACCATTACATAACAATGGGACCAGTGATCAGTTTAATATGCAGATTGGCATAGCCATTAACGACAATGGCCACGTGTGCCATTCACACAGGATTGGGGAGGGGCTGCAATGGCTCCGTTGTAAGATGGTGAGAGGTGTACTCTGAGGCCCCCTCCTCGGTTCAGGGATGGACGCTCCCTTTTTACAAAAATGGCTTCTTTTACTCCGCGTTCAAACCAGCGTTCCTCCCTATCAAGGATCTGCACGTCTTCATCCTTGAAAGAGTGTCCACTGGCCTGTAGGTGGGTGTAAACCGCAGAGTCCTGACCTGATGAGGTAGCTCTTCTATGTTGTGCCATCCGTTTAAAGTGTTGAAAAATCTCATGTCATTTAGTGAGACATAGATTGAAAGTGCAAAACGGTGTTCTGGTGAATTCAGTTCCTGATTTGTTTTCGGTTGGCTCTAATAAACTCAAATTCTAGGACCCATGGAGGCTTAGTTAGGACTACAGACTACAGGACTACAGTTAGAATACAGCATTGAAGATGTAAAAATAAAGAAAATCCCAAACACAGCGCAGATCTGCACTGAGAAACAGCCATTGTGAATCTGAATCACTGTACTGAATCATGAATCAAGTTTTGGCTGAAATGAGCCACCATTCAGCATAACGTTCTGTTTATTTAGTGAATTGTGCCAACCATGTTTCCAAACGTGGCACTGGAGTACGCTACAACAGGTTTATATAACACTTCCAAGAGAAGTTGGGGTGAAATACAAAAGTAACAAATATATATATACACTATTCCAGCATCACTGAAATATTACTGCGCATTATAACCTAACGAACTCATTGAACATCTGTTGCATTTTTGAACCTTCTTTCCATTATATATCGGGCTACTGCACCGCTGCATCTCTCTCTCTCACACACACACACACACACACACACACAGCTATTCTCATGTGCTTATTTTAATGAGCAAGCTGTTGGGTCTGGAGAAACCAGCTGCAGCAAGCTTGAGTCTGTACACACACAGTCTTTATCCACATGGTGACACACACACACGCGCACACACACACAGAACATTGCAGAAATATTTGGCCACAGAAAGAGAACACACACAGAGAGAAGAAAGAAGTGCTGACAGAACATCACTGCTCAGAAAGTGATGAGATAAGCCTTCAAACTACAGAGAGAGAGTGAATAGCAGATCAGTCAGTGTGAGCTCTGAGGATCAGCAGGTGATAGATGGACATTTAGATCAATTACAGTCAGAGCATTTTTCATAACCCAAAGTGTGAATACTTATTGGAAGGCTGTTAGCTCAAATAGCAGCTCTGTAATGCTAACACTGACACAGCCTCCATCTACAACTGTTCGTTTTAACTGACCGTCCCTCTGGAGAAGGAATCAGCTAAAGGGGGACATGGGATGAGGTCTGAGTGATCCTTTGGACATGGGGTTCGTTTGTTTCACCGTTTGGGGGTGGGGTTTGTTTAAGTTCTTCCTTTGGGGATTGGGTTCGTTTCAGTTCCCCTTTTGCAGTTGATGTTCATTTCGGTTTTCTATTTTTGGGATATGAGGTTCGTTTTGGTTCACTTTGGGAATGGGTTTTTTTTTTTCTCTCTCTCTCAGTAAACCCGTTATGGATGGCATTCATTTCAGTTCACCCAGTACAGATGGGGTTTGTTTCAGTTCACCCTTTGGATTTGGAGTTTGGTTTGATCCACCCTTTGGGCTCTGGGTCTTTACTGGGTAACCCTTTGACACAGTGGTGGCTCAGTGGTTAGGAACTCTGCATTACTAACCTGAAGACTGAGTTCAAATTCCGTCTCCACCATGCTGCCATGCTTGGGCTCATGATCAAGGCCCTCAACTCTCAACCGCTCATCTCAGCTGTAAGCACTGGGATTATTAAGTGCATCATGATCTCAGTTTTAGCGCTTTGATTTGACACAAATAAACCCAAACATCCTAACAACAGAAACAACTAAGCACACGATGGGGGTAAAAACACAAAGTCAGTGCCCTCTGCAGAAACACACTCTCAAGCTGGAGAGACAAAGAGAAGGACGGATGAACGGAAACAGAGGAGGAAGTGTCCAAACAGAGCAGTGTCCTGTTTGGACACTTCCTGCTCTGTAGTAGTGTATATATTTATCTATTCAGAGAGGAAGAGAAACCACTAGACAGACACCAAGAGCTCAACAAGGTCAGAGACAGGAGTAAAGACGGACTACAAAACAGCGGGGTTTGTTTCGTTTCACCGCTTCAGTTCACCCTTTGGGGCTGGTGTTCGTTTTGGTTCACCCTTTAAGAATGGGGTTCATTTGAGTTCCCTCATTAAATCCTGAATTGGTTTTGTCAGCCCTAGGGGGGTATGGGGTTCGGTTTTGTCGGCCCTGTGTGGGACGGGGTTCGGTTTTGTCGGCCCTGTGTGGGACGGGGATGAGTTTTGTTGGCCCTGTGTAGGGGACGGGGATGGGTTTAGCCAGCCTTGGACTCTAACCCTTTAAAACAGGTGTGGCTCCATCCAATCCACAGATAACAGACAAGCTGCAGGACAAATCAGACAAGTCTTCTTCAAGACTATATAATGCTCCTTTCACTGAAAGTAGGCAAAGTTTTGAATATACAGGAACCAGGTAGAGATTTTCTCATGAGAAACAACAGAAAGCAGCTCTCACTATCCAGGTACTACAGATCAAGAAGAACGCTGAGAATAAAGCAGGTCCTGACCTGAAGGTCTGCGGATGTAGATCTGAGCCCAGCCCTGGGTGAGCACGGGTACGAACTCTGCCAGGCCACTCTTGTCTCGCTGAGGAGGAGCCGTCTGTGAGGAAGAGGTGGAAGAGCTGGGAAGATCTTCATCACCCCTGGGGCAGCTCAACCCCTCCAGAGGAGAGCTAAATTCACCCTCAGAAGGAGAAACCAGGGGGCTGAGGCTCTGCACCGCGCCCGCTCGGAGGGCGTGTCCACCTGTGGCAAGTTAACTAGTTACTTAAATCCTAAGACCTTCCAAAAAAGTGTGTGTGTGTGTGTGTGTGTGTGTGTACCAGACATGGAGCGGACGCGAATGCGTGTAGCCCGGCTCAGCTGTTGGCTTGACTGGGACTCCAGTTTGGCTGGAGCTTCCTTTGTTTGTCTGGTATGTAGTGTTGGGTCTGACCTGCAGGAGGCAGCACACATGTATGCAAATAGGGTCGCATTGTTTATCATTAAAAAGTCACTAAGTCTGTGTGTGTGTGTGTGTGTGTGTTAGTTACCTGGTCATCTCGCCTCCACCATGTTTCTCTGCCAGGTCAAGCCCAAGTAAGGTCTGCGTGCGTGACCCACCGCTGGTTGTTATGGTAACCAGTTTGTTGCCCACCAACCAGGTCATGCTGGGGCCTCCGGCCAGTAGGAACTCAGCAATGGGAGACCTGCGGGGACAGAGAGAAATACCACGTTCCGTCTCCGGCAAATACAGTGGGGCAAAGAAATATTTAGTCAGCCACTGATTGTGCAAGTTCTCCTACTTAGAAAGGTGAAAGAGAATCTACAATAGGCAAGCAGGTTGGTGTGAATAAATCAACTGTGGGAGCAATTGTAAGAAAATGGCAGACATACAAGACCATTGATAATCTCCCTCGATCTGAGGCCCCACACAAGATCTCATCCTGTGGAGTCAAAATGATCATGAGAACGGTGAGCAAAAATCCCAGAACTACATGGAGGGGCCTGATAAATGACCTGAGAGCTGGGACCCAAAGTAACAAAGGCTACCATCAGCAACACACTACACCGAGAGGGACTCGGATCCTGCAGTGCCAGGCGTGTCCCCCTGCTTAAGCCAGTACATGTCCAGGCCCGTCTGAAGTTTGCCAGAGAGCATATGGATGATCCAGAAGAAGATTGGGAGAATATCATGTGGTCAGATGAAACCAAAATAGAACTTTTTGGTAAAAACTCAACTGGAGGAAAAAGGATGCCGAGCTGCATCCCAAGAACACCATACCTACTGTGAAGCATGGGGGTGGAAATATCATGCTTTGGGGCTGTTTTTCTGCAAAGGGGACAGGACGACTGATCCATGTTAAGGGAAGAATGAACGGGGCCATGTATCGTGGGATTTTTAGCCAAAACCTCCTTCCATCAGTGAGAGCATTGAAGATGGAATGTGGCTGGATCTTCCAGTATGACACTGATCCCAAACACAGCGCTCGGGCAACGAAGGAGTGGCTCCGCAAAAAGCATTTCAAGGTCCTGGAGTGGCCTAGCCAGTCTCCAGACCTCAGCCCCATAGAAAATGTGTCCGTGTTGCCCCAAAACATCACTGCTCTAGAGGAGATCTGCATGGAGGAATGGGCCAAAATACCAGCTACAGTGTGTGCCAACCTGGTGAAGACTTACAGGAAACGTTTGACCTCTGTCATTGCCAACAAAGGTTATGTTACTGAGTTGAACTTCTGTTATTGACCAAATACTTATTTTCCACCATAATTTACAATTAAATTACTTAAAAATCCTACAATGTGATTTCCTGGATTTTTTCTCATTTTGTCTCTCATAGTTGAAGTGTAGCTATGATGAAAACTACAGACCTCTCTCATCTTTCTAAGTCGAAGAACTTGTACAGTCAGTGGCTGACTAAATACTTTTTTGCCCCACTGTATGTAAATGATTACGAGTGTGGTCTGATTAGACACTGGGTCTCACCACAAGAGGGTGTAAAAGTGCTTCCCTATAGCGCTGCCCTATCAAAAGGCTCTCAGAGGCTACTTTTGGGTGATGTACCTCTTGGTGCCTCTATGACACAATAAGACAAGCACGAGCAGCTTCCAGTTTCATTATCTACCATCTAGACACAGGGTCACCTTCACTACACACACACACACACACACACACACACACACACCCCATCTCTGCCCGGACTAGCACCAGTAGGCCTGGTCCTACGTTTATGAGAACGTTTGATCAAGCGGCAGAGCTGCCAATAACCCAGCTTACTGTGCGCCGGAGATACCAGGCAGCAAATTGGGTTTTTATGAAGCACCAGCCACAATAATTAAGCAAAAGCTAATTAAACTTCACTGATTTTTCTTATCCGTGCTGATTAATCTAGTTTGGAGCTTGCGTACTCCACCCGTCATTTCTGAGATGGTTTTGTAACCTTTTCAAGCCTGATGAGCATCAATAACTCTTCTTCTGAGCTCCTCAGAAATCTCCTTTGTTCGTCCCATGATACACTTCCACAAACATGTGTTGTGAAGAGCAGACTTTGATAGATCCCTGTTCTTTAAATAAAACAGGGTGCCCACTCACACCTGATTGGCATCCCATTGATTGAAACACCTGACTCTAATTTCACCCTCAAATTAACTGCTAATCCTAGAGGTTCACATACTTTTGCCACTCACTAATATGTAATATTGGATCATTTTCCTCAATGAATAAATGACCAAGTATAATATTTGTCTCATTTGTGTAACTGGGTTCTCTTTATCTACTTTTAGGACTTGTGTGAAAATCTGATGATGTTTTAGGTCATATTCATGCATAAATATAGAAAATTCTAAAGGGTTCACAAACTTTCACACACCACTGTAATATTGTGATGACTTACATACATCATCATTACAATCACACACCTCTTAGGGAGGGCGGAGAAGTTGGAGAAGACGTAGCGAGCCATCATGTCCAGGCAGGTCTCGGTGAGCTCCAGGTGAACCGTCTTCAGAGCGTCGTCCGCCTGCATCACTGCGTTCTCATCCGCCGAGCCCAGACTGCACGTCGTAGTGGAGGTCTGCATCCTAAAGACACACACACACACACACACACACACACACACACACACACACACACACACACACCCCAAACGATGCTTAGGCTCAAACTCAACACGAGCTACATCTCAGACGTTGTGTTCAAACCAGAACCAGATTCATCTGATTTATTAAATGTCTGCAGCCCTGATTTTCAGCACAAATCTCACACTCGGATTTCAGAAATCAGACTAGGAAACGTACCGTCATCACACAGCATTCTCATGCAGACACGCCACGGCGAAACACTCGTTAGTAAGAAGCCGAACAGCCCAGAGACCACAGCATGAGATGTGAGGGTAATCCTGCAGGCCTTGGTCTGTTTCCACTTCACATTAACGTGCCTTTGGTGAGTTCCAGATTTCACTTGACTGCATTCAAAAGCAAGGTGCAAACACACCCAAGGTGCCCTGTGGCCGAATCACTCGTACCTCGTTCAGAGGTGTTCAGAGACGGATTTAACTCCTTTTAATTAAACTTACACACTATGGACACGAGAACCTACAGCGACTCTGTTTACTGGACTAAATAATGCCGATACTCAATCATAGTCTCAATAATACTATAGTTACTTGTTTATGACATACTTTGTTTTGTCGTATTATTATTCTCTACATAACATGTATTCTCATAATACATTATATGAATTTTTATATTTAGCTTCGGTGTATTTAAACTATTACTACAAACGCATTAGCTTGGACTAATTTCTACATATAAAATCTAGGCCTTTTTGACTTGGTCCTCCCAAGCTTTCTTCCTTATAGCATTTAGGGGGTTTGATGCATTTGACAGAAGCATAAAGGAGCACGTCTTCCAGAGGCGATCCTACAGTCAGAGCTTCACAGTTTTACGTTAAGACCGGACATTTTAACATAATTTTGGACCAGCAGAAGAACATCTCACTTTTTGGCTAGGAGTAAACTGGAAAGATACCAACAAATCTGAGAAAACTTCCTGTAATACCGAGTCTAGCCACAAAGCCATCACTTGGATCATACCATTTGTGAGGCAAGGGGGGGGCTGCTGTATTTTCGGTGTTAAATTATTATGTTTAAAGCAAATACTTTCTATGGTTTTAACATTTTTCAGCGACAATCTTCCATTTAAAAATGACAACAGCACAAAACAACTTCTTGCAAGGGTGCTGGGACTCAATTTAGCGGTGCTTGAAGTATGATTTAATTCATCTTCTCTGTATTTAAACTATTATTATAAATAATATTTAGGTAATTTAGTTTAATTCCTACATATATCCTCTGGGCTGCCCAAGGAGGTCGGATCCCTTTTTTATGAACTAATCCTCCCAAGGTTTCTTCCTTTTATCATTTAGCCTAGGCTTGTTCAATTAGGGTTGTGGATCTAGATGCTTTGAAACAATACTGTTTTGTAAAAACATCGCTATAGAAATAAATTCGACTCGGACTTTGACATTCAATATAAATAAATCTGCAGTTAAACTGTAACGTAGCGACAAACATGTTTAGCGCAGCCCTAAAGAGCTTTCAACTTTATTATAAACGCACCTCCTGACATCGTCTGGGTAAAAATGAACAAATAAAAACAGTCGTTGACCCGCAACGCAGGACGCTCGGCTTTTAAAATCATTTCCAGTCCAAACTCGTGAGCTCGTCTCACAGCTCAGACCTGAGCATTTGAGATCTTAATGGAGCTCAACAAATGCCGAGAGCTTTCGGTCCCGACCTCTTCTGCACTCGACACAATTAACTAATGTGTCACCAGCCGCACTCTCCGAGTAACGTGTAAACAACTTTTTTCACGCTGGGAGAGAAATGACGGGTGGAGTACGCAAGCTCCAAACTAGATTAATCAGCACGGATACAAGAAAAATCACTGGGGTTTAATTAGCTCTTGCTTTATTATTGTGGCTGGTGCTTCATAAAAACCCAATTTGCTGCCTGGTATCTAATGAGCACAGTAAGCCGGGTTATCGGCAGCTCTGCCGCTTCATCAAACGCTCTCATAAACGTAGGACCAGGCCTCCAGATGACAAATGCATTGGGTTAAATGTAAAAGAATGTCTTATTAAATTTGTGAGGCTGTTAGTGATGCACCAAAATCATTTTTGGCTAAAACTGAAATGTAACACAACCCTGAATTGCATTAAATAGAAAGTCACACTGCACGAATGAATGAATGAATGAATTTTGGGTCAATTACTAACAGTCACACCTACCACCTCGTTCCCCGATTCCATCCCAAACTTTCTCACGCCACCCGGGTAAGAGGATTGATTCCTCTCAACTGTCCAACACACTGAAGCAGCAAGTTTTCAGTCTGCTGGGAGTCCTCACTGTCCTCACGTTAACTTTTTTGGTTCAGAATCTCGTCATTTTTCACTTTCAGACAGATTTTTTTCAGCATCTCTTTACACAGCCTTTTTCCATTTTTAACTTGTTTTTTGTTTTGACACAATGGTTATGGTGTCATGATCCGTCTAGAACTCAAGTTGGTTTGGTTTCTTCTTTTAAGACTTTTCCCGAGTTGGCTTAAAATGTAAAAGGATAACATTTTTGTACCAGAGGCCGAACAAATACAGTGGGGCAAAAAAGTATTTAGTCAGCCACTGACTGTACAAGTTTTCCTACTTAGAAAGATGAGAGAGGTCTGTAATTTTCATCATAGGTACACTTCAACTATGAGAGACACAATGAGAAACAAATCCAGGAAATCACATTGTAGGATTTTTAAAGAATTTAATTGTAAATTATGGTGGAAAAAGTATTTGGTCACCCACAAACAAGCAAAGATTTCTGGCTCTCACAGACCTGTAACTTCTTCTTTAAGAAGCTATTTCTGTCCTCCACTCGTTACCTGTATTAATGGCACCTGTTTGACCTCGTTATCTGTATAAAAGACACCTGTCCACAGCCTCAAACAGTCAGACTTCAAAACTCAACCATGGCCAAGACCAAAGAGCTGTCGAAGGACACCAGGAAGAGAAAAAATTGTAGACCTGCAGCAGGCTGGGAAGAGTGAATCTACAATTGGCAAGCAGGTTGGGTGTGAATAAATCAGCTGTGGGAGCAATTGTAAGAAAATGGAAGACATACAAGACCATTGATAATCTCCCTCGATCTGGGGCTCCATGCAAGATCTCATCCCATGGGGTCAAAATGATCATGCGAATGGTGAGCAAAAATCCCAGAAACTACACGGAGGGACCTGATGAATGACCTGCAGAGAGCTGGGACCAAAGTAACAAAGGCTACCATCAGTAACCCACTACGCCGAGAGGGACTCAGGTCCTGCAGTGCCAGGCGTTGGCCCCCTGCTTAAGCCAGTACATGTCCAGGCTCGTCTGAAGTTTGCCAGAGAGCATATGAATGATCCAGAAGAGGATTTGGGGAGAATATCATGTGGTCAGATGCAACCAAAATAGAACTTTTTGGTTAAAAAAACTCAACTGGAGGAAAAAGGATTTCTCAGTCGCATCCCAAGAACACCATACCTACTGTGAAGCATGGGGGTGGAACATCATGCTTTGGGGCTGTTTTTCTGCAGAGGGGACAGGAAGGACGACTGATCCGTGTTAAGGGAAAAGAATGAACGGGGCCATGTATCGTGAGATCTTAAAGCCAAAACCTCCTTCCATCAGTTAGAGCATTGAAGATGGAACGTGGGCTGGGGCTTCCAGCATGACAATGATCCCAAAACACACCGCTCGGGCAATGAAGGAGTGGGCTCCGTTTAAAAGCATTTCAAGGTCCTGGAGTGGCCTAGTCAGTCTCCAGACCTCAACCCCATATAGAAAAATGTGTGGAGTTGAAAGTCCATATTTTTCCCCAAAACATCACTGCTCTAGAGGAGATCTGCATGGAGGAATGGGCCAAAATACCAGCTACAGTGTGTGCCAACCTGGTGAAGACTTACAGGAAACGTTTGACCTCTGTCATTGCCAACAAATGTTATGTTACAAAGTATTGAGCTGAACTTTTGTTATTGACCAAATACTTATTTTCCACCATAATTTACAATTAAATTCTTTAAAAATCCTACAATGTGATTTTCTGGATTTTTTCTCATTGTGTCTCTCATAGTTGAAGTGTAGCTATGATGAAAATCACAGACCTCACTCATCTTTCTAAGTAGGAGAGCTTGCACAACCAGTGGCTGACTAAATACTCTTTTGCGCCACTGTAGCGCATTAATCTGATGGTCACGAGGGGAACGTCAATAGTCATTTAAGAATGGCTGACGTGCTGACGTCAGTAAAAAGTAGTGATATGCTGCCGCCATTTGCAATACTCTAACATTGCTTATTTGTTGGAAGTATTCACACATTTCCCCCCTTTTACTGTAACGCCTAATTGAAACATCACAAAGATTAACAAAGGAGTGCGTGCCCTATATGCCGCCCTTACTTGACAGAACCCCAAAACGTGCCCATTCCAGTACGAAAATGGGCTACAATGCTGACGTAATGTTTTTCCTAATGATGAATTAAGACTATTTTGAGTTTTTATGCTCTGGTGGGACCCCATGTCATGCAGGGGGATTTAAAAACAAATTTGGGCAGAAGGACAAACTGGGAATTTCTTGTTACATGACAAGTGTTGAGAAATGTCCCCTTTCTGAGTGTCCACACATCGAGGGGAACATATTATTTACATATTTATATACCACAAATAAGACACAAAGTGCGGTAGGATCTGTGGTTATCATCAGATTTTAAAAAAACACCCCAGGGAAATGAAGCAGGTTTGTTTAGAAGGCTTTTTCCAAAAGGTGACATAGTTATTTTCCATAAGACTAGCTCTTATGCCACACTGCCCTCTGGTGTTCATGCTTTCATACATGCTTACGATAGGTATATTTCTAAAGGTTGACTGAAACTGTCTAACGGAAATGATCCAGGGTTTTTTCAACCCAATCTCCGAAGCATATCTGTTTTGTGGGGCTTCTCACATTTTCCTGCACTGAAAGAGAAACTAAAACCAAATATGAACTACTTATAACGATCACCCAGGAGGAGAGGCTCCTGGAGGCAAAAACAGTGTTCCTTAAATTTACTCTGACTTTTATTTCATTGCAGACGGTATGCACCTGAGATATTACATGGTTTTTCTGGTCAGCTTCATTTCATTTGTTAATAAACATGCCTCCGAGCCCAGAGAAGTCGACGCCCCTTCTGGACATGGTTATAACATAAGGCTTATTTTTGGCACAGTAACGTTTTAAGTGGCATTTGTGAATGTAACTCTGTACTGTAGAGCTTCATAAAGGTTTGATAAAGGAATCCCTTGTCCATGTGGTTCTATCAGCTATTGATGAATGACGGTTCTTGATGCAGCCCGACATCCTTTCTGTATGTAATTTTAACCCAATGGTTTTAACCTTTGCTTTGTTTTATTTTGATTTTTTTAATTACCTTCAATTGTGATTTATTTACCTAATTTTTGGGGGTTTTTTTTATTACCCTCTAATTTTATTTATTTTATTTTAGTTTTTTTAGTTACCCTGTAATTTTATTGACGCTCCAATTGTGTTGTTTATTCCCCTCTAATTTTATTAAGTCCTTTATTGTTTTGTTTTTTTATTACCACCTAATTTTATTTTGTTTTTTTCCTATTACCGTCTAATTCTATCTTGTCTTTTAATTAATTTTATTTTGTTTTTTTCCTATTACCGTCTAATTCTATCTTGTCTTTTAATTAATTTTATTACCTTTTTTTCAATTTTATTTTTTTAAGTACCATCTCTTTCAAAATGTTATATAGGCAAATCCAGGGGAGCTGCACCCCTATCAGCAGCCCCTATCCAATCAGACCTGTGTCCAGTGCAGGGAGTGAGTCCACTAACCCCCATCCCACACCCTCCAAAAACCTCAACAGATGCCCTCAGGCTTCCATTATGAGTTAGAGATCTGTCCTCAGGCAGGTAAACACATCAGTCATAAGCTACAGACACGTTAATGAGATTAGGCTGAAGATACAGAGGATTTTCTAAAATTAGATCATGAATCAAAAAGACAAAATCAAATGAACTTGTGAGGAGACCTGGCTGCTGGTGAAACATTTCCTGCACATTTTCCAACTCAAATCAGACAAATGAAACTCGGGCGTGTAGAAGAACGGAACGAGGTCATGAATCAGGTGCGTGAGATTTGAAATGAAAAATCATCTGTACTTGATCATGGTCAGGTAATAAAGCGCATGATTAAAGACTTTCAGAGGATAAGAAGGCAGACAGGCAGCAGCCAGAGCGGTGGGGTTATATAAGGGCGCCTCCTTGTGTACTACACAGGAAGTGCACATCAGCTAGAAGCGTACAGTCGCTGTCGGTGTGGAATGGATGAGTGAAAAGTCTCACCCATTACTCGCTGTGCATGCTCCCTGTATGGAGGCTAATTCCAGTCACCGTGTCACGGTTTCACAGTTAAACACAATAAAGGTAATAGTAATAATAATAATAATAGATATAATACTACTGGTAATTACCCAAAACAAAAGTCAGCTGTGTTCGGTTTCCTCTAGGTTCTTTAAACACAATGCTCGCTGGAACTGTGGCACCACAAGTTAAAGTACTGGACTACGGACCAGAAGGTCCAGGGTTCAGGCCCCAGCCAGCGTCAGGAGAGGCGGGGAAACAGTAGACTACAAAAATCTGTCTTTTAACTTCTTGTGGCCGTAAACAGATGGTCAAATTAAAAAAGGAACAAGCACTTTAAAGAAAAAAATTGCTCCTGGGTCAGGCAAAAATCCTCCAAAGACCAATTATGGAGCAAAAATCATGCAACAAAATATCTAACATTCTTTTGCAATAGTGAAATCTGCAGGACAAATATCGACAAATATTTTCCCAGTTAATATAAAAACCTAATATGGTTTCATACCTAGTTGTGTTTTATTTTGATTGTTTTTATTTATAACGGTTTCACATTGTTTTTGTTTTTTTAATTACTCTCTAATTTATTTCTTTTTTTATTAATTTTTGTTTATTACCCTTTAATTTATTTTTGTTTTTGTTTATTATTACTAATTTGTTTTTTTATTATTGTATTTTTTATTACCCTATCAAGTTTATCATTTTATTTTTGTATTGAGCTCTATGTTTTATTATTATTGTTATTATTATTATTATTATTATTATTATTATTATAAACTTCTAATTTATTTCATCTTTTTTTTTTATTACCCTCTAATTTCATTTATTTATTTTGTTTTTTTATTATCCTGTAATTTTATTTTTTATAATTTTGATCACAGGAGTTTTAGTCCCCCCTCCTAAATACTGCTTCCATGAAACCGTGACACTATTTGATTTAGTGAAAATGTCAAAACATTCATATGCTTATCAGTAAGTTTAAACCAAATCATAGCAAAGCAAAACAAAGAATAAAGAAGCACAGGAACAAACAGCAGCAAAAAAAATAAATAAAACAATATAGGGTTATAACGGCGGCAAGCAGAGTCGAACCCGGAGCGTCATGCAATAACTCAAATATGATGACGTGAAACACACAAGGAGAAACAAACCCTCCTCCAACATGCATCTGCCCCCCCACCCCCACCCGACCCCCAATCAAAGGTAACCCTGGAAACGGTCGATCAAACACCATGACACCACCCCTTCAAACCAGTCAGCCCCACTCCATTCCATTCCAGTTCATGCCCCTCCCACAATCGCAACCAGCACCCTATGGATAAAAGACTGTGAGGCGAGAAAAGAGCCATGAGAACGAAGGTAGGAAGTGATGCGTAGGTTACCCAGAATGCACTACCTGCGCACCGCGTGCTCGGATACGCTGATGCTTCGGGAACGGAAGGCGTCCATGGCCGACAGATCTTTCAGCTCTTTAGCGGGGGAGTTAGCGCTCTGGCTCTGCTTCGCCACCTTGGCAGCGCGCAGACTGCCACAAAAGGGGCGTGGCCGAGGTTTCGGAGGGGAAACGATCGGATTTACAGGGCGATTCAACCCCAGTCGGAACGGTCCACATCAAGGGGGGGGAGGGGGCAGGAGCGAAGGATAGGGATCCGCGGGTCAGCGACCCCCCGAAACCACGCCCGGGGCGCGCCCAAGTGGGGAGGAGGGGAGGAGTCAAACAAGGAGGGAGGGGGAAGGGGGGGGGGGGAGAACAACAAAAAGTCATCAGCACAAAGGACTATAAGGAGACTGTAGGAAAAGGAAGAAACAGAAGAACAAAGAGAAACACACAACCAGGCATAAAGAGCAAACTACAAACAAAACTCAATCCAGTTCCTAAATAAACAGAAAGCAGGAGGCTAAAAGGGAAGAGAAGCAGATTAAGCAATGATCGTTAACCTGGAAAATCAACAGTACAGCACAAACACAAAGGCACTGGAACAACTGTGTGTGTGTGTGTGTGTGTGTGTGTGTGTGTGTGAGAGAGAGAGAGAGGGGATGTGTGGTTAAAAATACAGCAAAATGAAACATTAAATGAATAATGAGCGCGAGTACAAACTGCAGTTGGAGCAAAGGATATCAAGGGTCCAGCAGCGGCCCTGTAGCAGTACTGGCACTAACTAATCCCAAACCCTAACCCCTCTAACCCTAACCCCTCTAACTGTAGCCCTAACCCCTCTAACCGTAGCCCTAACCCCTCTAACCCGAACCCCTCTAACCCGAACCCCTCTAACCCGAACCCCTCTAACCCGAACCCCTCTAACTGTAACCATAGCCCCTCTATCACTAACCCCTCTAACCGTAGCCCGAACCCCTCTAACCGTAGCCCTAACCCCTCTAACCCCTCTAACCGTAGCCCTAACCCCTCTAACCCCTCTAACCGTAGCCCATAGCCCCCTCTATCACTAACCCCTCTAAACCGTTAGCCCGAACCCCTCTAACCCCTCTAAACCGTAGCCCGAAAAAACCCCTCTAACCCCTCTAAACCGTAGCCCTAACCCTCTCTAACCCCCTCTTAACCGTACGCCCGAACCCCTCTAACCGTAGCCCGAAAACCCTCTAAACCGTAGCCCGAACCCCTCTAACCGTGTTAGCCCGAACCCCCTCTAACCGTAGCCCGAACCCCTCTAACCGTAGCCCTAACCCCTCTAACCCCTCTAACCGTATAGCCCTAACCCCTCTAACCCCTCTAACCGTAGCCTAACCCCTTAACCCCTCCTTAACCGTAGCCCTAACCCCTCTAACCCCTCTAACCGTTAGCCCTAACCCGTCTAACCGTTAGCCCTAACCCTCTAACCGTAGCCCTAAAACCCTCTAACCGTATATAGCCCAAACCCTCTAACCGTAGACCTAAACCCCTCTAACCCCCTCTAAAACCGTAGCCCTAAACCCCTCTAACCGTAGCCCTAACCCTCTAACCCCTCTAACCCCTAGCCCTAAAACCCCTCTAACCCCCCTCTAACCGTAGCCCTAACCCCTCTAACCGTAAAGCCCTAACCCCTCTAACAACCCGTAGCCCTAACCCCTCTAACCGTAGCCCTAACCCCTCTAACCGTAGCCCTAACCCCGTCCTAACCGTAGCCCTAACCCCTCTAACCGTAGCCCTAACCTAATAAACCCCTCTAAAACCGTTAGCCCGAACCCTCTAACCCATCTAACGTAGCACCTACACCTAAACCCCTCTAACCGGAGCCCTAACCCCTCTAACACCCCTCTAACCGTAGCCCTAACCCCTTCTAAAACCCCTCTAAACCGTAGCCCTAAACACCTCTAACCCCTCTAACCGTAGCCCTAACCCCTCTAACAAACCCGAACCCCTCTAACCCGAACCCCTCTAACCCGAACCCCCTCTAACCCGAACCCCTCTAACCCGAAACCCCTCTAACTGTAAGCCATAGCCCCTCTATCACTAACCCCTCTACTTTCTACCTGTAGCCCTACCCCTCTAACCCCGAACCCCTCTAAAACCCGAACCCCTCTAACTGTAACCATAGCCCTCTATCACTAACCCCTCTAAACCGTAAGCCCGGAACCCCTCCTAACCCTCTAACCGTAGCCCGAACCCTCTAACCCCCTTCTAACCGTAGCCCATAACCCATCTCTAACCCCTCTAAACCGTCGCCCCTAACCCCTCTAACCCCTCTACCAAAACCGTAACCCCTAACCCCTCTAACCGTAGCCCGAACCCCTCTAACCGTAGCGCCAAAACCCCCGAACCCCTCTAACCGTAGCCAGCCCGAACCCCTCTAACCGTAGCCCTACCAACCCTCTAACCCCTCTAAACCCGTAGCCCTAACCCCCTCTAAACCCTCTAAACCCGTAGCCCTAACCCCTCTAACCCCTCTAAACCGTAGCCCTAAACCCCCTCTAACCGTAGCCCTAACCCCTCTAACCGTAGCCCTAACCCCTCTAACCGTAACCGGTAGCCCTAACCCCTCTACCGTAGCCCTACCCCTCTAACCCCTCTAACCGTAGCCCTAACCCTCTAACCCTCTAACCGTAGCCCTAACCCCTCTAACCCGTAGCCCTAACCCTCTAAACCCTCTCTAACCTAGCCCTAAGAAAAAACCCCTCTAACCCCTCTAACGCGTAGCCCCTAACCCCTCTAACCGTAGCCCTAACCCCTCTAACCGTAGCCCTAACCCCTCTAAACCGTAGCCCTAGCTAACCCCTCTAAAAACCGTAGAGCCCTAACCCCTCTAACCGTTAGCCCTAACCCCCTCATTTAGAAAAGCGATGACAAGAAAAAAGAGAAAAGGAGACCAATTAATGACCGTCGTGGCTAATAATTCCTCTTTTACCGTAGCCCTAACCCCTCTAACCGGGCTCCCTAACCCCTCTAACCGTAAGCCCTAACCCCTCTAACCCCTCTAACCGTAGCCCTAACCCCTTCTAACCCCTCCTAAAACCGTAGCCCTAACACCTCTAACCCCTCTAACCGTAGCCCTAACCCCTCTAACCCCCGAACCCCTCTAACACCAACCCGACCCCTCTAACCCCGAACCCTCTAACCCTAACCCGAACCCCTCTAACCCGAACCCCTCTAACTGTAACCATAGCCCCTCTATCACTAACCCCTTCTCTACTGTCGCCCTAACCCCTCTAACCGGAGCTACGAACCCCTCTAACAACCCCTCTAACCGTAGCCCTAACCCCTCTAAAACGACCCCTCTAACCCCTCTAACCGTAGCCCTAACCCCTCTAACCCCTCTAACCGTAGCCCTAACCCCTCTAACCGTAGCCCGAACCCCTCTAACCGAGTAAGAACCCTCGAACCCCCTCCTAACCGTAGCCCGAACCCCTCTAAACCGTAGCCCGAACCCCTCTAACCCCTCTACAAAAACCGTAGCCCTACCCCCTCTCTAACCCTCTAAACCGTGCCCTAACCCCTCTAAACCCCTCTAACCGTAAGCCCTAACCCCTCTAAACCCCCTCTAACCGTAGCCCTAACCCCTCTAAAACCGATAGCCCTAACCCCTCTAAACCAGTAGCCCTTGCGTGAACCCTCTAAACCGTAGAGCCCTACCCCTCTAACCACCCTCTAACCGTAGCCCTAACCCCTCTAAACCGTACCCTAACCCCTATAAAACCCCTCTAACCGTAGCCTAACCCCTTCTACAACCCCTCTTAAAAACCGTAGCCCTAACCCCTTCTAACCCCTCTCTAATCCGTAAGCCCTAACCCCTCTAACCGTAGCCCTAACCCCTCTAAAACTAGCCGCCCTAACCCCTTCTAACCGTAGCCCTAACCCCTCTAACAACCGTAGCCCTACTAACCCCTCTACTACCGGTAGCCCTAACCCTCTAACCGTAGCCTAAACCCCTCTAACCCCTCTAACCCGTAGCCCTAACCCCTCTAACCCCTCTAACCGTAGCCCTAACACCTCTAACCCCTCTAACCGTATTTAGCCCTAACCCCTCTAACCACCCAAACCCCTCTAACCCGAACCCCTCTAACAACCCGAACCCCTCAACCCCGAACCCCTCTAACACCGAACCCCTCTAACCCGAACCCCTCTAACTGTAACCATAGCCCTCTATCACTACACCCCTCTAACTGTAAGCCCTAACCCCTCTAACCGGAGCCCCTAACCCCTCACCCCTCTATAACCTCGTAGCCCTAACCCCTCTAGCCCGAACCCCTCTACCCGAACCCCTCTCTAAACCACCCGAACCCCTCTAACACGAACCCCTCTAAACCCCGAACCCCTCTAACTGTAACCATAGAGCCCCTCTATCACTAACCCCTCTAACTGTAGCCCTACCACCTCTAACCCCGAACCCCTCTAACTGTAACCATAGCCCCCCTCTATCACTAACCCCTCTAACTGTAGCCTAAGCCCCTCTAACCCGACACCCTCTAACCCCGAAACCATAGCCCCTCTATCACTAACCCCTCTACTGTAGCCCTAACCCCCCTAACCCCTCTCTAACCGTAAGCCCTAACCCCTCTAACCGGAGCCCCTAACCCCCTCTAAAAAACCGTAGGCCCTAACCCCTCTAACCCGTAGCCCTACCCCCTCTAACCGTAAGCCCTAAACCCCTCTAACCGTAGCCCGAACCCCTCTCTAACCGTTTAGCCCTAACCCCTCTAACCGTAGCCCTAACCCCTCTAACCGTAGCCCTAACCCCTCTAACCGTAGCCCTAACCCCAACCCCCAAACCTTAACCCTCCTAATCCCAACCCCTCTAACCCCAACCCCTCTAAGCCCTCAAACCCTATCCCTTCTTACCCTGACCACACTATCCCTAAGCCGTCAAAACCCTAACCCCTCTAACCCTAAACTTAACACCTCTACCTCTAACACCAACTCTGATGCCTCAAGCCCTAACCTAACCGTTACCTAAAAGAATCATTTCAAAAAAATCATTTTGTTTGTTTTGCCTTTTTCTCCAGCTGCATTTAGTGCTTCTTTTCACGTACCAGCAGGAGAATTTCTACAGAGGAGCCACAGTGTGTCCTTCAGCCAGTAGTTGTTGCTTTTTATTTAACAAATTCCACACAGTCTCAGGTAGGATCCTATGATCTTAACTTTTTTTATTTAAATACATCCAGCTTTGCCTGCAGTCAGTGACTAAAGTCACTAAGCCAGTATTGCAAGCTCACCAAATTAATAAATAATATTCTATTTTAAATCCCTTGCTCCAACCACACCAGCAGATACCACAGAGAAAGGACTGATGGAGCCTGGCTGATGATAGTCACCAGCTCTAAACTGAACGTGGTTATAACAGGACTGAAGTGGGCGTAAGGAGTTAACGCAGCGGAACGTGTCGATGGTTTTACAGTTACATGGCTGGGATGAGAAGCGAGAGGCTGGATTTATCACCATTAAGGCCGTACAAAAGATAGGATGTGAGGAGAGTACGTCGGAGACCTTATCCTCTCCGAGGCAGCATCGGAAACATCCTACGATTAAACGCACCATGAACCGGAGCCCCAGAATCACCAAACTTACAGACAGCCATCGTGACCGGCCAGGGACAGAGATTTGGGACAGGGAAGGGGGTTTTACAAACACAAACGTCACTCATATCATAAAACACTATACACACGGTGTACTGCATGTACTGGATCTCAAGTCCTACCGCGCCACCATGCTGCCTACAAATACAGTCAAACCCAATCATCCAAATGTAGCTCATTCAGATAATGGGAGCAATATATCCATTATTTCTTATGGGAAAATCCCTACCTCGTTCCTGCATCTTTAAACCCTTTGATAGCTTTTGGGCTTAATATTGGGGTTTTACAAACCCAACAGCCACTCTCTCGCCAGCTTAGTCATGAACTAGACATCACACCAGTCAGGGTTGTGACTGGACGTTTGGTACGTGTCTTGCCGCACCTTTCTGCTAAACTTTACTTGCAGTCTTATGTAAAGTTTGGGCACCGCTGATCAAATGCCATGCTCTGCCGATTCTCTGAATGAACAAAAACATCTGGACAGCAGTTTCATGTTGTTTGTGCCTAAAATCGTGTTAACATGTACAGTGGTTCTGGTCATTAATTTGTTCCAGAAGGCTCAAGAACCGAAAACGAGAAGTACCAAGCAAATGTTCCCATAAGGAATAATGTAAACTGAATGAATGGGTTCCAGATCCCCAGAAAATCCTCCTGTATGAGGCATTATCAGCATTAATGGAGCTGTATTGTACAGGAGCTCCTGATTTATGATGGGGATATGTTCAACAAATCCATCATAAGATAAATGGATCAGGAACTGATGAGTTTAATATAGTCTGTACTGTAAAAGGATTGAAAGTAAAAGCAAAACACTTACTCTATTGATGAACTCTCCTTTCGATGGCTCTTATATCTAACCTTTTTAGGACCCATGGAGATTTATTTGCACTAAGAATACAGGACTGTAGATAAAAATAAAGAAACTCTGCACTCAGTAAGAGCCACTGTGAATCTGAATCACTGTGTAGTGAATCATGAATCGAGTTGACGGGGACTGACTCCTACAAGTTTAAGCGAGTGTTTTAAGCAAATTTTCCGAGATGGATGAGACCCGAGGTACCACAGTACTCCTCTAGGAAGGCAACAAATTTGAGCAGGGGTTGCCAAAACTGTTTGAGAGTGGCATGTGTGGAGGAGGGGTATAAAATAAAGATGGAGTACATCAAAACATGGACCGGTGTGGGCGTTACATCAATACGATCATGATCTGCCAGGCAACAAATCATCATCATCATCATCATCGGCACATCATCACACACAAATCAATACAGAACAAATGAATAGAGAACAGAACTCCAACAGTCAGCTTCTCCCATACAGTACAGAGCATGCCTTATGCTGTGTGTGTGTGTGTGTGTGTGTGTGTGTACCTCTTGGGCCTCTCGTTCAGACTGGTGCTGCGGGCTCTGAAGCTGCTCTGCTCGTGCGAGTCGTCAAATGGAAGCAGAGCGTTTGAGCGAAGACCCTGTGTGTGTAAGAGAGACGGATCGCTGTGTAAGGTAACTGTAGTTTAACATTATTAGATAACACACACATTTACACACACATTTACACACACACACACACACACCTTAGTGATGTACTGCACAAAGTCTTTCCTGAACGGCAGTCTGCACCGGATGAACCACATGGCGATCACATGATGAGCCAGAGAGACGATGTACTGATTAAACCTACAGAGAGAGAGAGGAACTGAGAGACGCCCACTAACCCCCTAACCCGGTAATTAGAATCCTCTACTCATGCCCTGCTTGTTTATCACTCTGCATTCCCATTTACTTGAGCGTTCATACGTTTTATTGCCCAATTTGTTTAATTATATGTAGGTTACCTAGATTTTTTCTGCCAGTGTTTGTTGAATGTTGTTTGTGAGAATGGTTTTATTTTATATAATGCCTATTACTATGTTTTAACTGCTTTGGCAAAGAAATGCACCTTTAGCATTCGTGCCACTGACGTACTTTTGAACTCGACACAGAGAGAAGTTTGTTTGGTTACAGCATCAACACCATTTCAGCCTGTTTGTTGTAGTGGTGTTCTCGATTTTAATTATTTATTCATCTATTTTAACCATGTTCTTCTCTAACTGTTCTTGTACGTACATGTTATTTATTATTCGTTAATCATGTTCGCTTGGGCAAGATTGCACCATAACAGTCACGCCAATAAAGCGTTAGACATGAAATAACTGAACATGAGAAAGAGGAGAGCGAAACAGAGACACATTCAGAGAGACAAAGAGAGAGACACGAAGAGACAGAGAGACACAGAAACATTCAGATAGAAACACTCAGACAGAGACAAAAAGAGAGAGAGAGAGAGAGAGAGAGAGAGAAACAAAGACAGGAAAAATAGAGAAAAGGAAAGAGAGAAAGACAGAGAAAAACATTCAGTTTGACTGACAGAGAGACACATGGAGAAAGAGAGACAGGGAAACAGAGCAAGACAGACAAACAAAGAGACAAGAGTAGGGGAGAGATGAAGACAAAGAAAGACACACAGAGACAAAGGGAGAGACAAAGAGAGAGACACCCAGGAAGAGAGAGAGACCAAGAAACACAAAGTAAGAGACAGACATACAAAGAGAGAGAGACAGGCACACAAAGAGACAGATAGATAAATGGAGAGACACAAGGAGGGAGAAAGAGAGACATGAAGAGACAGATAGACAGACACAGAGACAAACAATCAGAGAGGCAGACCGAGAGACAGAGAGCAAGAAACACTCACAGAGAGGCAGAGAGACAGAGTGACAAACACATGGAGAGACAAACAAAGACACAGAGATAGAGAGAAACATTCAGTGAGACTGACAGAGAGACAGACATTGAGAAACAGAGACAGTGAAACAGACAGAGCGAGAGAGAGAGACACGGAGAGACACAAGAGTAGGGGAGAGATGAGAACAAAGAAAGACACACAGAGACAAAGGGAGAGACACAGAGGAAGAGAGAGACTAAGAAACACAGAAAGTGAGAGACAGACATACAAAGAGAGACGGGCAGACAGAAAGAGACAGATAAAGGGAGAGACACAGGGAGGGAGACAGTTAGACACCGAGAGAGACAGCAAGAAATGGAGAGAGAGGATGTTAGATACTCAGCCAAAGATAATTCAGCAGATTTGATCCTGATCGTCTCAGCATGATGTGATTATATTATACTATTATGGTATCAAACCCAAGCGATTAAGGGCTGAGGGTCCTGCTCAGGGGTCCTGCTCAGGGGTCCAACAGCGCCCCCAAACGTTTAGCGCACAATCCAGGAGGTGACCCCGAGACGCCACTGAGCCCCAGTGCAGGAACGCAGAGGGGCCCAGATCACATCCCTGCTCACCCTGAACACACACCACCTGCCCGGGTTACCCACACCCCCGTACCACTCTGACTGGCCGGCAGCGACTGCGTGTGCCGGTTGTGGCGAGACTCACTTGGAGGGGTTGGTGTAGGGCAGCGAGATGGCGAACACGCTGACGTACTGCTCGGCCACGAAGTTGGCGTACAGGTGAGGTAACCGAACCAGCGCTGCGGATACAAAACAAATCGGGTAAGAAAAGCACCCACCAGAGCGCCGTGGGCGGGGCTTAGGCACGTCACTCACTGGACAGGAACTCGAGCATGGGCGACGCCATGGCGACGGTGGCCGAGATGTGCGTGAGCTTGACGATGAGGGCGGGCAGCAGCTTGATCATGATGTCGGGCATCTCCACCGTGCACATGGTGAGAGCCACCACACACTGCTTAGCACAGCGGTAGATCAGACCCGTCTCCAAACACTGCACCAGCTCCCTCTAGTGGGCAAACGCAGGGGTTAGCGTCGCTACTGAAACGTGAGAACGTACTCTGAAAATGTAAGCTCTGCACTACAGAGCCAAAAGTATGTGGACACGACTAGTAATTAGACCAAAAAAAGTCTTACACTGCACACAGTGTGTGTGTGTGTGTGTGTTACCTGTCTGGACTGTTCTAAGTAGCTGTGGTAGGACGTGAGCGCAGTCAGAACAGGAACCACGGCCAGCTGAACATCGGTACGAGAGAAACCTTCAGGAGTTCTCTTTAAGCGCTCCGAGATCAGACGGTCCGTCACCTACAAACACACACACACACACACACACACACAGGTCTCGTTAGCTTTGCAGGGACTTCCCATAGACATAATGGTTACTGTAGATAATTAATGCGACACCTAACCCTGAATCGAACCCTAACCTCAGTAACCTGAAGCAAATCTTTTGGCTCGTCTGGTTTTGCAAATAAAAGCTCCAGTTCAAGTAAAAAAAGCCACAATGTAACATAAACATGTCCCCTCAGACACAGAGGGATACTGAGACACAGACACACAACCAGAAAGACAGAAAGAGACACACAGACTCACACGTAGACATACAAACACACAGAAACAGACAGAGACACAGACACACAAAAAATCACAGACAGAGACACATACAGAAAGAGGCAGAGACAAATACAGAGACTCGCATACACACAGAGAGAGACAGGCAGGTGCACACAAAAAGAGACACAGCAACACAGGCAGGAGGGGAGACGCAGACACACAAAAACCACAGACAAAGAGAGTGACAAAGAGACAGAGACAGACAGACGCACACAGCAACACACACAGGCAGAGAGATGCAGACATGCTTCCAGTTAGTGTGTAACTGCCTACAGGTTACACTCCCCCTCCCGTGTGTGTGTGTGTGTACCATGGAGCAGAGGGTGGAGCAGAGCTGATCTACACTGCAGGGTGAAGTCAGCAGCAGAACTTTATACTGCAGGGTCCACGGCATCTTATCTAGAACCAGCTTCAACACCTTCCAGTCTGTTTCCTAAAACACACACACAAAGTCCAGTATCGGTAGTGATAATGTGTGTATGTTAGAAGGGAGGGTGTGTGTGTGTGTACCATCTTCAGGCACTGCAGGAGCACGTTGAAGGCAAGGTTGTAGGGCAGGCAGGCGGTACGGATTGAGGTGGGCGGGGCCACTGGGGCGGGACTTCCTGTTGGGGATGAGACAGTTCCTGCTGGCTTCTTCTCCGCCTCCCTCTTCTCAGACCCACTACAGATCCAGGGGGGGAGACACAGGAGAAAGTAAAACACTCAAACACACAACCGGTGACACACACAAAGCACCCACAGACATAAGAACGTAAATCATCCAAACACACACACACCAGGAGAAAGAAAGACATGGCAATGCTGAGACAGACGACACACCCGTGATGTACAGCACTTTGAATCACTTCAAGGTCAAGTGCTTACAACTTAAAGTCACTGGTTAAGACTGACATGAACTAACAGCATAATGAGTTTGTTGTGTGAGTGCGTGTGTGTGTGTGTGTGTATAATCACCCCACATCACAGTAGCAGTATGGACTGAATCGGAGAACCCCGTCTTTGTTAGGAACGCCCAGGCGGTGCAGTGAGTCGGCTCTCATCAACAACAAGAAATCAAAAACCTGACAGAGAGAGACGAACGAAGCTCATAACCAGTACAGCAAGTCCCCTAGATATGAACCGGTTCTGTTCCGAGAGTGGGTTCCCATGTACAGAAGCTCTTATGTCCAAAATATTTATCCTAATCCTCCAGCTTTTGATCCTCCAACACCTGACCTCTCTTACTTTGATATTAGTGTCCGTTCTTATAGAGATCATCACTGCTTTTAATCTTAATATCAGACATTCTGGGTTTAAAATCGAGCAATAATTCCTCAAAAAGGAGGTATGTACTGCACACGGGCCTAACGGACTACACTACCCAGCGTCCAACGCTCGATCTACCTCATCCCTGCACGGTGCATCACCTTCGTCTTTCTGACTTCCTGATTTAGTTCCACTGTTTAGTTTCTCTCATTAGTTCGGTTATTGAAGTCCTGCATTTCTTTTGGTGTGAACTGAATACGTTTCATTTCTGTGCGTGCCGTTACAGTTTGGGTTTCTCTTTCCCTCGTGAGCGTATCACACCCTTCCTGTTCCCTGTGTTTGGACTGTTTGTGGACTCTCTATGCCCAGGTCTCAGTTTCATTATTGCACTCAGTTCTCCAGTGGTGTTTTCCAGTTTCATAAAAAAGCTCAGCTCTGTACTGGCTTCTAGTGTTCATCTCCCGCCTTTTTTGTTTTTTTTATTGATAAAGCCATATTCAGACTGAGACGGAGTAAATAATGTTCTGCTCACCAGAGATCTAACCTAACCTACCACGCTGTCACACAATTTTGCACGTATTTAAATCACATGACCGTACAGAAGCTACAAGAGTCTGTGAGCTCTGACCTGCAGCCGTATGGAGCTGGACAGCGCTGAGAAGTACTTGTTCTTGTAGTGGAGCTGCAGGTGGCTGATCAGTAACTCGTACACTCGGCTGGCATGGCTGGCGGGCAAACTGTACAACTTACTCTACACATGCACACGCGCACACACACACACACACACACACACACACACACACCAGTGTACATAAAGTACAGGGCAGGCATTGATGGTAAGAGCAGCAAGTCTCACTCAGTGCGTTTACATGCACTGAATAATCTGATCATCGTCGGATTTCTGCAGTTATCTGATTATTTAAGTGGTCATGTATACAGATCTAGAAATCAGATTAAGAAATCCCATAAAGACAGCTGGATTTTAATCAGATTACTCCTAGAAAGTATGCAAGAGCGGATAGCGGAAGAAAAGCAAGGTTGCCAGGTACGCTTATTCTTAGCAATTTCACGTCTTTAGGGGTTATTTACATAATTCAGGTTGGGGATTCTTTCATGGTATCTGGCAACCCTAAAAGTAAACACAGCAACCCGCTAAACGGCTGACGGTCACGTCGAGGAGACTCTGAAACGCGACATCAGCTCAAAAAAGAAGAAATCAATGCTTTAACATTAGAAATTGATTCCTCAAGTGCATGTAAGCTCACTGATCGGATTACCGACAAAATCTGACGTTCTGCAGCTATCGGATTATTAAATGCATGTGCATGTACCTGCAGGATCTCCAGCAGTCCCAGGACGGCCGTCTTGACGTCCTCCATGGGCGAGTCGGTGGAAATCTCCCTCTCTCCGTCCAAAGAGCACGACAGAGGACGACTCGCCACCTTCTCGATAATGTCCAGCAGGGAGTTGAAGTGGTGTGTGTTACAGCCTTCAGCCAGATCCACCAGCAGCTGCGTGGCCTGTTTGCGCACCGACAGATCCCGGTCCTCCGCTATCTGCCCCAGCTGGGGTAACACCACCACCTCGATCAGCTCCTCCTGCACACCCAGACAGTCATCGCCCTTAGGTGTGTGCAGCATTACAAACAGAAGCAACGCAGCAAAAGACTGAGCCACTTTTACAAGGGATCAGGATCTAGAGACCGGGGGCTGGAAGGAGTTTTTCCTTGCCACTGTCGCCCTAGGCTTGCTCAATTTGGGACTGGACGTAGTTATTAGGAGATAATCTAAACTTGTAAAGTTGCTTTGAGACAATGCTCCATTGTAAAAAGTGCTATATAAATAGATCTGACTTGACTTGGATTCACAAAAGTGTCCTAAGAAAGACAGTTTTCTTATCGAGTATTGTTATTCTTCAGATAACTTCTTAAGAGATCTTTGTTTCTTAACTCTTTTCTGAAGAACCATTCTAAGAACACGTGGCACACGTGAAATAATTCTGTTCTTAAATGTTTTCTTAACCTTATGATATCCTCACACTTGTCTTAGGTTTGGTTATAATTATCCTATTTTATAAGAATCATTTTTCACAATTATCGTACTTTGAGGAGGGTTTCTTCCATCATCACCTGTTTTTGTTTTGCTAACATTTTTGAACGCTTGGTTTGATGTTTTTCCTCTGAGCGGATTCAACTAAATAACAATAAATACAACTTCAAAATACTATAAGCCGTACAATGTAACGTAGCCTACGTCAGAAAACATGAAGATTTTCTTAAAATAATATTTGAGAACTTGTTGTTTAATGTTTAAACTTAATGTTTGTCTGGAGAAAGCTTTTGGTGCTGTACTGAGGTACCGCTGAGCTGCTTAACTCGACGTTACATGCAGTTCTACTTCAGAAACGATAGAGGCCGCTAATGTTCCATTAAGAAACCCTACTGAGGCTTTGGCTCTCCACAGTACATTCAGCTATATCAAACACAAACATGTATATTTATGTTCAAAAACCCAAGTGCACTGCATACACCACATCCAGTGCCAGCAAAAATCAAACGTGCTAGTTTGAGTTACGCAGTTATGATGTTCCTAGTGTTAAATTAACTCTAAAGTATTGGGGCGTAGTGGGCAGCATCCATGCTGAGCCTAAATGCATATAGTTTAATTTATTCTAGGGTTTAAACCATTTCATTCACAGAAAACAAAATTATTTAAATACGTTATTATTTATATAAATACTTTATTCTTTTTATTATTTAAACACTTATTAGTTTTTATAATATTTATTCCCCCATGCATCTTTCTGGAATAATTAGACTCTCGTTCATAATTTAAGACATTTTGGAAACACTCACAAAACGGCTGTTGTTAAAGCTGTTCGTAAATCACTAAGATCAATCATTATCCGGAAGCACACCCCAGAACAGATAAAGCGTAGGAATTCTGGGAAACGTAGTGCATGTGAGTCACTGACCTCGTAGAGCTGGCGGTTGGTGCTGAGGACGAAAGAGAGGATGTGCAGCACTTTGATCCTGATCACACTGCGCGTCTCGTTCCTGCAACGCAGAGACAAAGGCCGTTCCTCAGTGAGCGTACTTTAATGTACTGGTGCTCTTTGTACTTGGGAAACGTCATCAGTGGCAGCCCAAGTCCTGTTAAAGTTCAAAGTTCGCTTCTAACCAAGTCCGCTCTAGCTCCGCCCACATTACCAAGGAGGACATTACTTGTGAGGACTCGGACAGCGAAATATCCCACAATGCATTGCCAGCTCGGTAATGGCGGATGAGAGGACTCCCTACTGGATGTATAATTTTCAAAGTAACTGTTATTGTGTCACGGAATGAAGTTAAGGTTTTTTAGGCGAGAATGCAGTAAAATTCAACTATGCAGTCAGTTTACCAAGATAGGGCTTTAAAAAAAGCTCAGACGATTTCCTTATTTATTATGCATTATATGTATTATTTATTCAACCTGTATTCTAAATATGAAGTGTCTGATACAAAATCAGACTTTGGTGCTGGCTTATGTTTGGGAAGTTTTTTATTTATGCTTAAATGCAATCGGTCCGTTGTTAGACTTAGATTAAACTGTTCAGTGGAAAGTAAGAGATCGGAGCTCTTCTTCCTCCACTGACAGGCTTTATACGAGATGTTTTAGGATTTTATCTGGGAGCAAAAAGTAAACTGTCAAGTCTCCATAGTCCTCCCTTCATCGGGAGAATGTACTCACAAGTCCAACTACCTACTCCAGACCAGGAAGTACGCAAATCCGAACTTCATGTACTTGGTATTGAGAAACGGCCAGAGAGTCAGAAATGGAAACGTATCAAGCGGTTACTGACCGAACAAAGCTTCGTTTTAGGCTCTTCTGAGTGCAAAACCCAAACATTTTAAGGCGTGTCCCCCCCTATCAGTGTTAAACTCAGCTGTGAACGTCATCAGACCTGAAGAATTTCTCCATGAGGCGATGCAGGCTCTGGATCCAGCCGTCTTTGGCAGGATGGATGGACTGGGCTCGGTACGAGATCAGAGTCAGCACTGATGCATCCTACCACACACACACACACACACACACAACATTTTTTCATTAGTATTTTAAAACAGTTTATAAATAAATACATATGAAACTCAACTGCACGACCATGTGGGAGACAGAGAAAACAAAACGTCTGAATTGCTCTGCAGCTGTTCTGTGTCTCAGGAGTGCAGGAGCTTCGGGTAGTTCACTTACAGGCCTCTTATCAGCACAGTTCTCCACCAGGCTGAAGAACCTCTCGGTGGATCCGTGGTAGTCGTTCTGCTCATAAAGCTCCTCCACCGAGCTCAGCAACTCAAACACGATGGCCTTCAGCTCATTGCTGCCCATGCTCTACACACACAGTAAAAGAAAGTGCTTCACACATTCGTAACCATACATAACCACATATATAAGTCTGTGTGTGTGTGTGTGTGTGTGTGTACCTGTATCTGCTGCAGCAGTCTCTCTATGATTTTCAGCAGGATGTCCCATGTGACCACCTGCAGCTCCTTGCCATACTTCTTAATGAGCCGTGTGATGGACAGGACGATCTCGTAGGACACCACCTCGTTAGCGCAGTTCATAGCCTGCAGGAGAGGGAGAGCATTACAAACAACGAAGGCCGAGCCAACTAGTGGCCGACTGATGCCATTATGAAATAACCGTCCCCGGCCGATACCTGCACTTACCAGGCCGATACTGAAACAGTGGAGAAAATCACTAGAAACCTTTTGTTTACTTTCTTGCCCCCCTGTATTAAGACTCGGATCGTACACTGTGACTTGTATTTCACCTCTTTTTATATTTTCAGTGAACTATGTGGAATATCACGATATATCGCAATATGCATCGTATCGCAATGTATCGTGATGCATATCGTATCGTGACGTCCCTTATACCCAGCCCTATTAATCTTGTTTTGAGTTTCAGCACTCGGATCATTTTGTAGTTCTACAATTACAGACTGTAGTCCATCTGTTTCTCTACATCCTGTGTTCGTTCCCCTTATCCTGTTCTCTAGGTCTGGACCCCCCACGGGACCCCCTACTAAGTGGGTGGTGGATCTGTCCCTCTCTAACATGCCTGAGACTAACACAAAAGTCACACACTCACCTTACAGAAGGAGGGCAGGACGAGAGTGGGCGTGTTTTTAAGGGTGGGGAGTCTGTGAGCACCCCACAGGGCCATGCCGACGAAAAACACCGCCCCTCTCAGCAGGGCAGCATCCTCTGTGTGCGCCCTGTCACGGGAGAAAGGCAAAGGCATTGGTTTCCTGAATACCATTCGCTGTTTTTGATTAAGGGGGTAAAAGAAGCTCCCGTACCGTTCCTCCATGATTCGGCACATGGTGTAGATGGCGCTGTGGCCCAGGTGAGTCCCCAGAACTTTCCTCATCAGCTGCGGACACAGAGAAAACTCTAACAGTCTGCCATATATACACCGCACAGAGAGCCGGACTAATGTAAGGGCAGGGTCAGGGGTCAGGGGTCACGGCACAGTCACCAGCAGCTTAGCTTACTATGCAGTGCTTCAAATAATTCTTCTTCTTATTATTATTATTATTATTATTACAACTCATATTTCTGTGATTAATAGAGCTTGAACCGCTAAACATACAGACAGGGTTCAAACACCATTCGGTAAATAACCACGCTGTGGGGTGTTTTTGGAGTCGGTCAGATTTATGGTTTTTAACTGATTTTAGTTTAAAAATGTAAAACCTCCCATAGGACTGCAATGACGGAATGTTCAGATTGAAATCTCAGCTGAAACTGATGATGTCACCACCGAGCACTCAGTGTGTGAGACACCTGTTGGTACAACGTCTGTTTTACACACATGGGCCAAAGATATTGAGACTCAAACCCGCATGTGGCCAAAAGTATTCGGACACAAACCTAAACGTGACCAAAAGTATTGGGACGCAAACCTAAACATGGCCAAAAGTATCAGGACAGAAACCCACATGTGGCCAAAAGTCTTGGGACACAAATCCAAAAGTATCAGGACAGAAACCCACATGTGGCCAAAAGTCTTGGGACACAAATCCAAACGTATCGGAGCAGAAACCCACATGTGGCCAAAAGTATTGGGACAGAAGCCCACATGTGACAAAGTTTCGGGACACAAACCCATGTATTCAAAAGTATTGGGACACCAAACCCACATTAGGCCAAAAGTATTGGGACGCAAAAACATGTGGCCAAAAATATTGGGACACAAACCCACATGTGGCCAAAAATATTGGGACACAAACCCACGTGGCCAAAAATATTGGGACACAAACCCACATGTGGCCAAAAATATTGGGACACAAACCTGCATGTGCCCAAATGTTTCGCGACACAAACCCACGTATCCAAAAGTATTGGGACACCAAACCCACGAGGCCAAACGTTTTGGGACACAAACCCACGTATCCAAAAGTATTGGGACACAAATCCAAACGTGGCCAAACGTATCGGAGCAGAAACCCACATGAAGCCAAACGTATTGGAAAAGAAACCCACATGTGCCCAAAAGTATTGGGACACAAATCCAAATGTGGCCAAAGGTATCGGAGCAGAAACCCACATGAAGCCAAACGTATTGGAAAAGAAACCCACATGTGCCCAAAAGTTGTTTTTGGGACACAAACCCACGTATCCAAAAGTATTGGGACACAAAATCCAAACGTGGCCAAAGGTATCGGAGCAGAAACCCACATGAAGCCACAACGTATTGGAAAAGAAACCCACATGTGCCCCAAAAGTTTTGGGACACAAACCCACGTATCCAAAAGTATTGGGACACAGATCCAAACGTGGGCCAAAGGTATCGGAGCAGAAACCCACATGAAAGCCAAACGTATTGGAAAAGAAACCCACATGTGCCCAAAAGTTTTGGGACACAAACCCACGTATCCAAAAGTATTGGGACACAAATCCAAACGTGGCCAAAGGTATCGGAGCAGAAACCCACATGAAGCCAAACGTATTGGAAAAGAAACCCACATGTGCCCAAAAGTTTTGGGACACAAACCCACGTATCCAAAAGTATTGGGACACAAATCCAAACGTGGTCAAACGTATCGGACCAGAAACCCAGACGTGGCCAAAAGCATTTTCACACCCCAAAGCCAGATGTGCCCAAAAGTATCTGAACACAAACCCGCATTCTTTCTACTTGCCACATGACAAGCACTGTTGTAGTTCCTTCAGGAAATGCAGATCTAGTTATGCATTATTATTATGAACGCTTTAATTTTGGGTTCTTGAGAAGCTTGACCATACGCAGGCTCCTCACCTTCCAGCAGGACTCGCAGAACTCCTTCACATTCACCGTCCTGCACAGCGTGATGATGAAGATGGTCAGCGAGTCGGAGGGTAAGCAGTTATAACACACCACGGCATCCAGCACCTGCAACGCTACCTACAACACACACACACACACACACACACACACACAGCATCACTACGTGTGAGATTAATACATCGACCATGTTTTCTGTAGCTCAATAACCTAAACCTAACCTACCTTTAAACCCCACCCTTAATTCTAACCTGGAATTCCTCCAAGAGCCACCATCACCCTACACCCTTTCCCTGAACCTTAGTCTTACCTCTAAATCCTCACCTTCAGCCTTAACCCAAAGCCATAAACATTCACCCTACGCCTAAATCTTTGCTCTAAACTGTAATTCTCAACCTTGACCCCAAGCCCAAAGCCCTCACCCCAACCCTTACCTTTAATCCTAAACCTTGACTCTAACTCTAAAATACTAAACCATAATCCTAACCTCATACGTGGCTTTAAACCTAATTCTAAGCCTAAGGCCCAAATCTCCACCCTAACCTTAAACCCTAAGCCATAAACCTTAACTCTATCATTAAGATCTAACCGTTTCACCCTCCACCCTAAATCTTCACCGCTGTAAGACTAAACATTATCCCTAAACCTTCAACTGAAACTTTAACCCTAAACCATAAATCTGAGCCCTCGGTATCCTACCCGTCAACCCTCACTTTAAACCTAACTCTCAACCCCCGCCTTCAATTCTAACCTTAAATATGAACCCTAAGTTCTTATAGTTCATCATGACATCACACACACACAGTCAGTAACAGTCCATATTTAACACAGATTAATATATGTGATGGTGCCTAAGAACACACTCCTCCCAGGTACCAGAGGATGCCGGTGCGTTACCTCGATATCTGTGGATGATGTAGTCCGGTTACACAGCATGCAGATCTTTCTGCAACACAAAACAACGAAACACTATTTCTTTATCGAGCTATAACACTACATGCATTATTAGACAAGAACACGAGAAAAACTGAAGTGATAATGGCTGGATAGACAGGACATTCTGTTATATGTGAAGAATATCTAGGAGACTACAATTAGAGCCATTTATGTATTGTGTGTGTGTGTGTGTGTGAGAGAGAGAGAGAGAAACTGAAAGTCCATAAGAGTAAGACTCTATGACTCATGACCAAATGATTCACTGATTCAAATCCTGACTCACCAAATA
This sequence comes from Ancistrus triradiatus, assembly GCA_025084515.1. Lineage (NCBI taxonomy): Eukaryota > Metazoa > Chordata > Actinopteri > Siluriformes > Loricariidae > Ancistrus > Ancistrus triradiatus. The sequence goes on along the minus strand of JAJAGP010000278.1, from coordinate 395,361 downwards.
ACACAACAATTCAAACAATGACTCACTGAATAACAGAAGAGTGAATCGTCTTAATGACCGAATCTAAGTCACAGCCAAGTGATTCACTGATTTAAACACAGTTTCCCTAAAAGACAGGAGCGAATCTTTGTCATAACCAAATGATTCAATGATTCCTCTAAATGCGTCACTGATTCAGATGCCGACTCGCTCAAAGACAGGAGCAAATCTTAGTCGTGACTAAATGATTCATGGATTCACTGAAGAGGTGGAGTGAATCTTTGTTGCAACCAAATGATTCACTGATTCAAACACTGGCCCACTCTTAAATAGAGCAGTGAATCATCTTAATGACCAAATGACTCACTGACGTTTTCCAAGTCTCAACACTACAGCGCTCTGTATGTGTGTGTGTGTGTGTGTGTGTTACACGTACTGGACCATGAGGGAGACGTTCTGATCCAAGTAGCAGGAGTTGAACTTGACCAGGTTGACCAGCACATGCAGGAAATCAGCAGTTAATCCCGTGTCCATCCAAACCACCACGAACCGAGCTGGAGGAACGAGAACACAGGATTATTATACAGGCAGAAATTAACTTCACTTCAATTATAAATGGTATAAAGTGAACAGGAAGAAATTCATCATCAAAAAAACTGCTTTAAAATCCATTTATCAAACAAAAAGGTTTCGTTCCAGCGATCCCCTGCTGCACCGCGTGTGTAACGTTGGCTTTGTATCTCACCGATCTCGTCCTCCAGGTAAGTGACGTCCTTCCCGTTCTCCGTGAGAGCCTTGAACACCCCGAGTCTCTCCGGCAGGTCCTCGTTACACGGCTGGTAATCCCAAATGATCTTAAAGAAGTATGCTCTCAGCGGTCCCAGCCTCTCCCCCTACACACACACACACACACACACACACACACACACACACACACACACACACACACACACACACACACACACACACACACACACACACACACACACACCCTATTCTGATATCTTTCTCTTAACTAGATGTGTCTTGAGTATTTCTCTCTACATTTATGCAAATAAACACTTGCTGCACTATTATAAAGCCCTACTACAAAACATCGACCGCGAATGCAAAGATCTTAACGCTACACAAGACCTGATAGTGGCTTAGTGTGGGGTGTGTTTGTGCGTTACCTGTCCCTGTATTATGGCTCTGAGCAGCAGCAGTACAGCGTGTCGAGCTTCGGGTGGTTGTTCTGGCTGCATCATGTCCTCTACTGCCTTCCATAATGCCTCTACAGCATGCTAACAGATCGACATAACAAATACGTCCATAAACAATCCCAGATAAGTACCAATTAAGTATGAGAAAACACATTAATAAGATGTTTTATATGTATTTTCAGTCATAAAAGGATAAAATCGCAACTTAATCACATGCAGTGTTCCTGTCCACCACTAGGGGCAGTGCAACATAACAGACAGTAACTTGCATTACCTCAGTTTGACTACGGCTATAATATAATAGTAATTAATCATAATTATAGGCTACACACACACACACACACACACACACACACACACACACACACACACACATACATACATACATATATATATGTTATATTATTATATATTTTATATATATTGGTCAGGCACATTCAAGACCTCAAACCAGGCCTCTTCTCAGGGTGCCCCACTAAACGTTTCTGATTTTATTCAACAAGGGTTAAGAGCCTTGTTTAAAGACCCAGCAGAAGCAGCTCGGTACTAGCAGGACTTGTAGGACACACAGATCCACAATAGCGGCCAACACCTCACCTCCTCAAACTTCTTGGACTTGGCGAGCTCACACACATGGTTGATGACTCTGATCCTGTTGCCGAGCCCACACTCAGGAGCCAGTTCCTAATACGAGGGGAGAGAGACAGGTCATTTAATTCTGTTTAAATCTCCGTCCGAAATACAACCAGTCATGCACATGTAGGCCTAGAAGCCGCACTGGTTGCTGCCATACGTCAACACGTCCGCCATATTGGTCCAGGCAAGACCGGCTCAAATACAAGTGAACTGAGGAGCTGCATTTGGTTAAAATGCACAATAACTGAATTATTTCTCAACCGATTTTGTTTTTATATTCAAGGCTTTTGATCTATGTGGAGTACAAAAAAGTTTTGACTCCAGTTACTAGGCAAGTTAACGTGGTGGAAAAGAATTCCTCGTCATAAGAAACTCATGCTTTTCGTCAAGCGTGGATTTGTTATTTTTCATGGTCAATACATGTTTAACCGTCCCTTTATAATTTAATTTATGAAATGTGTAGGAGGTTTTATGATGTTCTCGAAATGCCTTTTTCACTCTACGTCCTCATTATTTGAGCTTTTCTTTTGTTCCAGGTCTGAATTCGGCTCAATCACTTTTGAAAAGAAATCTAAACTGTGCATTCTTATAATTGACCATCATTGACAACAATGGAACAAAATCAACAAATAAAATCAAGTAGTGAGACGCTGGCAGACGGTCTGCTTTCTGTTTGGTATAACAGTGAAATGATGCAGATAGACTCAAAGATAATATACAGTACAGCATATTATTAACCTATAAACACAATAAGGTGTGGTCTAACAAATTATATAATTAACAAATTATATTATATTAACAACATAAATTAGTGAATACTGTATTATACAACTAGTATAGTACTATGTATACTACAGATACTATGTACTATTGCTATTATTGTTTTATTACATTACTGTTTATCTTTTTTCCAATACAGTCTATGGAGAACTATGCGAAGATGCCTGGACCAATATGGCAGCCAAAGCGGTGTCAGGTCTATTTTGTCAGTGCAACCAGTCCCCATAACTGCATGCTGTGCTCAACAAGTTCGGACCTTCAGGATATCGTGGGTGATGATGAACTCGGACGGTTTGCTCTCGCTCTGTTTGGTGGGAATGCGAGGGTTGAGTCCGAACACCCCCTTGAGCTTGTCCTTCAGAGACTCCTTACTCGGCTGCTTGTTCATGATCAGAGGGATTCACTGAGGGAAAGAAAATCACCACCGTGACTAATCATAACACACCGATCAGCCAAAACATGACAACATCCTGGTTTGTACGCATCAGATTAACCTCAGCATGAACGTCCTGGACAAAGGGTTACCCAGAAGAACATTACCCAGAACATCTCACACCCTCTACTAGCTCATCTTGTTCCTACAGGCTTTTAGAAGGTGTCTGTGGGAATTCACCCAGAAGAGCGTTTGTGAGATTACATTTAACCCTCTAGGTGCTCGATCCTACACACCTGTAGCAACGGGACTGAAAGAAACGCCTGAATTCAGTGACTACGTGATGGGTCCCAATACTTTTGGTGTAATTAAACCCAATCAGGGAAATCGGTGGAGGGTTTGTGGTTGTGCACGTAAGGTTAGTAAGTAATGCACTGTAATAGTAACACTGTACAGCTTGTTTACATTACATTAGTGCTGCTTCTGGGCCAAAAGCAAAAATAACTATGGAAAGGATCAAATGTCCAGCCCTCAAACAACCCACTGTTCAACACATGCAGCATTTCACCCCAACCCAGGCCCACAGTCCCCTTTATAGGCCTTTGCTAACGTTTTCTGCACGAGCAAACAACCATAAATAAATAAATATATCCGAGCTGAGCCAAGCAGCTCTCACCTGTGCGCTGTAAGACGGCTCCGGGTTCATAAAGGCCTCGCTGCAAAGCTTTAAACTCCCAAAATCGATGGTACTTTACACATTTGTGAGCTTTTACACCATTACAACCAGACAAACTGCCCTTAACCAGCCCCCCTGCTGCAGCCGGAAGTCATGTTTAATACAACCACATGCACGTCCTGCAAAAACAAGTCACGTGGGCTTAACGCCACCGCGATGCATCGTGGGAAATGTAGTTCTCAGAATGGTCCGTGTGTGCTGTTTTGCGCAGGGGCATAGGAACGTACAGTATGCTTAAATTAAGCATCGAGATGAAAAGAGGTGATGTACAAAAACATGTGTAGCGTAAAGTAGGACACAACATAGGAAATTTGTAAGCTGCTAAACGCCGCATTAGCCGCTTCAGCCTGTTGCTGCGATACAGAAACACGGCCGCCATATTGGTCCAGGCAAGACTGGCTGGTAAACAAATAAGTGAACCGCGGATCTGCAGTTTTTCTGGTTAAAATGCACAATTAACTAATATTTATAGTTATTTCTTAATTTCTTTTCCTCTTTTATCACACCACAAGGATGCATAAGGCTTTGTTTGCTCTAAGGTGCTCTGAATTTGTCAAAAACAATTTGCATGATAGATAGAAACAAGATAACACACTAACTGCAGAAAAATATCTATATGTACTTAAAAAGATTTCTTCACTCAAAAAGTGCAAGTTACGTTGTTACACTCATAATGAATCATTATTATTTATTTGTGTGTACAGGTCTACTCTGTTGGGATGTTAAAAGAAAAATGCCCAGTTTATGTTTGATTTTAGCTACATTTTTAGATGCATGGGAAAGAAAAAAATGAGACAAAATAAAAAAGAAAATACTATGAAAGGAACCCAAGATAAAAGGGGGAAACGCTATAATTTATGTCGATTTTTGCCAATAAAGATTTGCAATTAATCACGTTATTTTTTTGGAGGGGTGCAGCTTTTCTTATATACCCATAGGGGGGCTCCAAGGAAAGGAGATTGGGTGTAGTTCAGCATAGGCCTCTGTCAGTTGTTAATCAGTGCAAGTATACTAAAACTTATGATATACATAATATAATAGTTTTACATTGTGTTTGGTGTAAAAAGATGTGAAAACGTGTAACACGTGTATTAAATGTTTATTTAAAGCCTGCTGGACGTTGTAATGTTTTTACACGGTGCATGTGGTATAAAAAACAGTATCAAAACTGAGTATTAAAAAAATACAAATAAATTAATAAATATTAATAAAAATAAAAATTCCACAGAGGACCTCCCTGTACATTCAGGGAGCATGTGTCTACATACTAACATACTACTACTACTACTAATAATAATAATAATAATAATAATAATAATAATAACTCTGAAATGAACAACAGTATAATAAATACTGATGGACTAATTTTCATTTTTAAAGTCACATTGTGAAGTCTACAAAATTGTGGCCACCGAAAACTACCATTAAGTAATTACTCATTTTAAACCTGAAATCAAAATTTCCGACGAATAAAAAATACTTCAAATACAAGGAATATGAGGCAAATAAATAAATAGACGACTAACAATTGAACAACACTACCAACTACTTAGCGCTAGGACAAGTACTAAGCAGTATGCAAGAACAGTTATAACGCCATTAGTCTTTCAATACTCATTTACTATTTAGTACGGTAGTACGGACTGGGACGCGACCATAGCTAGCTTCCTCTTAAAACAAGTCACGCGGCTACAATGCGGTGTGGCATCATAGGAAATGGAGTTCGCTAAGCTGCAGGTTTCCATTTGATTGAAATACGACGGGCAGTCGGCAAAAACTACACAAACATAACGCGGGAGGTTTGTTGTGTAAGTTTTACAAGACGGCTGTAGTGCTGTGGTTTTAACCTAGCTTATTGCTTAACGTTTATATCACAGTTTATGTTTAACACGACCTAGCTGAGTTCCAGCGAGCTGATGCTTTGCATTGTTCGTTTAATGAGTAAGACGATGAGCTCTAGATATTTCGGCACTAACACTAAAGCCATGGCAGATGTTTCTCCATGTGCAGGAGGAGTGCGAGGATTGAGATCCAGAATGGTGGAGAAAAATAGAGTGAAGGTTAAAGAGGAACCTGAGGAGATTCCACTTGGACCATGTCTTGCAGAGAAGGTCCCAGGTGGGTTCCAACATCGTCCTGCCTTCTCTTTTCTCTATCAGTTGTCTGTAGTTCTTTAGGATCAGCCAACTTATACCCTGTACACTTTGTTCTTCAGTCCTATGGAGAGCTTGTGGCCCCAGTCCGGAGTGTGTGTTAATGCTCTAGTCCTTCATCAGTGCCATTTTCTGACCACAGAACCATCACTGTTGGTTGGAGATTTGACATGGGTTGTGTGATGTGTTATTTTCACTTTCCTGAAAAGAGCTTGCTCAGACCACATTGACTCTATCAGAATGGATATTAATAATAATTTCACAATAATATATTGTTATATTAGCACTGTCACTCACTCTTGGTGTACACTGCCCTTAAAAGTGAGAGGTATTAAGGAGTTTACTCTTCTTTCAGTGTGTAGGTGTTTCATTGTTTGTGTTCTTTTATAATTCATTAGTAAATAAGGACGAACCCAGGGACGGCTGCCCCAGTGTCAGGCCGAGGAGGCGCCACGTTAAAGTGGAGTACGAAGAGGAGGCGGGATCTAGCGTTAAGAAGGAGCGCTGGGAGCCGCCTGATTGGCGGAGGCAGCTGTCCTTCATCAGAGAGATGCGGAGCGGGCGGGACGCACCCGTGGATCAGATGGGGGCGGAGAAGTGCCACGACCCCGAGGCTCCGCCTGAGGTGATCAGAAAGCAAGCAGTCAAAGCTGTGGAAGTTTATACAACCCAAAGTGCTTTTATACAGCCCCAAATTAGAAAAGGTTGGAAAATGCATGTAAAAAGACACACAGTGTTCCTTACATTTCCTTTGACTTTTATTTCATTGCAGACGGTATGAAGATGAGATGATTCATGTTTTTTTTCTGGTCAACTTCATTTTATTTGTTAATAAACATCCATTCCTGCATTTCAGGCCTGCAACACATTCCAAAAAAAGTTGGGACGGGAGCAATTTAGGGCTAGTAATGAGGTCAAAACTAAATACTGATGTGATTTCAAACAGGTGATTATAATCATAACACAAAAAGCTGAAATGTTTAAAAACAATGTTCCTTAAAGAAAGACTGGAAGGGATTTATATATTTCTCCCTCTACAGACCATAATATCATTAAACCATTCAAGGAATCTGGAGGAACTTCAGTGCATAAAGCCTAAGAACACAAGCCTAAACTGAAGAGAGGTGATCTCCACTCCCTCAGACGGCACTGCATCAAGAACTGTCATTCATCTTTAGCTGATAGAACCACATGGACAAGGGGTTCCTTTATCAAACCTTTATCAGGCTCTACAATACAGTTACATTCACAAATGCCACTTAAAACGTTACTGTGCTAAAAAAGAAGCCTTATGTAATAACCTGTGGTACTGTGGGACTGTGGTAGCCTAGTGGTTAAGGTACTAGACTCAAATCCCACCTCAGCCAAGCTACCACTGTTGGGTCCTTGAGCAAGGCCCTTAACCCACAATTGCTTGGATTGTAAGACTGTACCAATTGTAAGTCGCTCTGGATAAGGGTGTCTGCTAAATGCTGTAAATGTAAATGTAAATGTAAATAACCATGTCCAGAAGCGGCATCGACTCCTCTGGGCTCGGAGGCATCTGGGATGGACCATCACACAGTGGAGACGGGGTTTGTGCTCAGACCCATCAGTATAACACATCTTTTTTGGAAGAAGTGGACCATCCAGTCCAAAAGCCAGGCTCTGGCATGCTATGGGGTCGGGTCAGGGCCCTTGGTGAAGGTCATTTATACTTCTGTGATGCAGCATTAATGCAGAAACGTACACTGAGATTTTGGAGGAACATCAGCTGCCTTCAAGACGACATCTTTATCAGGGACGTCCATGCATTTGTCAACAAGACAATGCAAAACCACATGCTGCACTCATTACAAGGGCATGGCTGTGGAGGAACAGGGTACAGGTACTGGAAAGGCCCATAAACAAAAAATGTGACAACGACAACCCCATACTGTTTCCCACCTTAGAGGAACAAAATAACACCTGGAACACCAAAGCACTTGGTATCCTCTGGTACCAAAACTTCTTTAAAGTGTGGTGAGAAGGAGTGAACATCACAAAGTGATAAATGCTTTACCGCCCTAACATTTTTTTAATGTGCTGCAGGCCTGAAATGCAGGAATGGATGTTTATTAATAAATGAAATGAAGTTGACCAGAACAGGAACATGAAATATCTCAGGTTCACATGGTGTGCAATGAAAAAAGTGAAAGGAAATGTAAGGAACTCTGTGTGGGTTTTTTTTATGCATTTTCCATACTGTCCCAACTTTTGCTGATTTGAGGATGTAAAAGACTGATCTTTCTTTGCTGGTATAATTTCATAGAAGACATCGGTCTCTCTCTCTCTCTCTCTCACACACCTGCTGTCTCAGGTGATGCGTTACCAGGTGCTGGTCTCTCTGATGTTGTCCAGTCAGACGAAGGACCAGGTGACATCAGCAGCCATGCAGCGACTGCGCTCCCACGGCCTCAGTGTGGCTTCTGTGCTCAAAATGGACGAGGACACGCTGGGGACACTGATCTACCCCGTGGGCTTCTGGAGGGTAACACACACACACACACACACACACCTGATGTGTGCGTTGTGAATAACCTGTTTGTGTTGAAACCCCAGACGAAGGCGAAGTACTTAAAGCAGGCGACGGAGCTGATCCAGCGAGATTTTGGGGGAGACATCCCCAACACGGTGGAGGGTTTGGTGAGTCTGCCCGGCGTCGGGCCCAAGATGGCGCACTTGGCCATGGCCATCGCCTGGAAACAGGTCTCGGGCATCGGTGAGCAGATAAAAGGTGTAGCTGTTTTAACAAAGGATTAAGGAGTAGTATTTATTTACGTCTTTGTGTGCACGTTAAGGAGTGGACACACACGTCCATCGTATCACCAACAGGCTGGGATGGACCCGGACCACCACCAAGAACCCGGAGGACACCAGACAGGCGCTAGAGCAGTGGCTCCCGAGGTATCCCGGTCAGCCTTGTGCCCGTTTTGCCTTGTGTGTACCTTCTGAATTCTCCATCTCTCTGTGCTGTAGAGATCTGTGGGGCGAGATCAACTGGCTGCTGGTGGGATTCGGGCAGCAGGTGTGCTTACCTGTCGCTCCTCTCTGCTCTACCTGTCTGAACCAGCACACCTGTCCTTCAGCTCATCGGGTCTCGCCTAAGAGGAAGCCCAAGCAGGAGTCGTCGCCTTCTAAGTCGGTGAAGAAGCAGGAGGAACCTGAGATCAAAGAGGAACCCCCGGACGTTCCTCCATCTCCAAGCCGTTCCAGTAGGAAGAGGGACAAAAATGAAAGGCGAAATGATGGCGAGACTTCAAAGTTCAAAGAACGAGAAATAAAAAGAGAGACGAGGTTCAAAGCGCCCTCTATAGGACAGATGAAAGAAGAGGAGGACAGAGCTGTGTCCTCTCGCCCACAGAGAAGAACTGGAGCCAGGAAACGCTGAGGATGTCTTTAGAGGTTAGGTTCAGTGCTACGTTTGCTGACGTTTGATCTGTCTTTAGATCAAATAGGGTAAAATAGGTATATTAAAAGTATCACTCGAAAACTCAACAGTTCCCCAGCGAGGGCCTTCATAGAACGTAGAACATCCATCCGCAGCTTTTCTTTGATACTCCTAGGGGGGGCTCCAAGGAAAAAAGGTTGGGTTTACTCCCACAGTCCAAAGATTGTGAGGTAAGGGCCTTGCTCACCAATGAACCCAAAGAACGTCGTTGGACTGTGGGAGGAAACCAGAGTACCCAGAGTAAACCCGCACAAAACGGGGAGAACATGCAAACTCCACACCGAAAGGACCCAGACTGCTCCACCTGGGGGTCGAACCCAGGACCTTTTTGCTGTAAGGTGGTGACAGGGCTACCCACTGTGGCACCACAGTCCCAAAATGCTTACCCAAGAAAGTGTGCATTGTTTACACTTCAGAAATAAAAAAGGAACGTCTCATCGAATATAAAATCGATCTCTGATTTAAGATCTGATGATGAATAGCAGCTCCTGTGGATCAGAGATAAGAATGTTGGAAACGCCAGTTCCTGAAGGTCGGGCCATGCTTTCACAGAACCCTGCGTTGAACTGGCGCCTCCCCAGTGACACTTGACCAGGATTGTCTGACCAAACAAGTGCCCTCAGACCTCTGCTACAGGAGTGCCCAGAGACAGAGAACAACCTCAGAGCTGACTGCTTCCTTTTCTTTAGACATTTGAACTCTCATCTTTTGAGGAGTGGAATAAATAAATAAAAAATGTAATGTACGACTCTGCGTTCTTGTTATCCTGTCAGAACCAGAGGACTGCCAGCGAAATAGCTTCACATTCATCTCCCTTCTGAAACAGCAGACCTTCATTCAAAGAATGAATCACACAGATTTAGAAGTTAACTTCTACTGACTACTGAGCAGAGATGGACAAAGTACACAAGTTAAAGTACGGAAGCACTTGCTTTTAATAATACTCAAGTATTATAAGTAAATTCTTAAGCCATTGCATTGTTGTAATACTGGCACAACACTTACAATATTTAATACCCCTAGTAACTGAATTTGAACTAACGCCAGAGGGCAGTAACTCTCGCCCTTCTCGTGCAGCCAAGGACTTCGGATCTTAGGACAGCTTAGGATCAAAGATCCTAAAGTCACTCTGTGTATTTAATTCTTACATTTCTCGTCTAAGCCGTCCAAGGATGATGGGTTCCTTGTTGAGTCTCGGTCCTCCCAAGGTTGGTTCCTTTTTACGTTTAGGGAGTTTTTCCTTGCCACTGTTTCCGTAGGCTTGCTCATTTTGGGATTGGCCCAAGATATTAGAAGATAACCTAAAATTTTACATCTCCTTTGACACAATGCTCTATTGTAAAAAAAAGCGCTACAGAAAAAAATTTGACTGGACTTGCTGAGGGATCGTGAACTTTGGGTGACCCTATTATACTGATTCTTAATAGGCTGTCTTTGTCAGTATCACTTTCGGAAAAAAAAACATTTACTGACTTTCGAAGCTTCTTCAAAGTAATAAGAACTTTGAAGAACCTCGATAGAAACGTAGTGGAGTGAAACGTACAATATTTGTCTTTAAAATGTAGTGAAGTTAAAGTCAGAAGTTTACAAAACATATAATACTTCGGTAAAGTAGAGACACTCAAAAGTACAGTACTCAAGTAAATGATTAAATTGAGTAAATTGTTAACTGATCCAGCATCTGCCCTTAGACTCCAATTATAATTGAATTAAGACTTAATTTTCTGTAGCTGCTTAGTCCAAGCAGGGGCACGGGGGGCATAAAGCAGAGCACAAGGCGGGAATCTACCAAGGTTTCACGCGCCCTTACTCACACTGAGGCACCAACAGACCTGTCCATCTTTGGAACGTGAGGTAACGACAGTGCCACCTATTAAGGCTTTGGGTTTTAAATTTAATTTTAGCAGACGCCCTTTTCCAGAACGACTTGTAATGGATTCGATCTTAAAATCCAAGCAATAATTGGCGACACTGGCAGCTTGGCAGACATGGGACTTTACAGTCCAGTAGCTTGATTGCTAAAACACCGCAAAATGTGTAGTCCTTAGATTTGGGAAACAAGATGTCACCAGAGGGCAGCACAACCGCGCACAAGCACGCAAGTTTATCTTTCTATCAATGTGTATCTTTCTTTCCATTCACAAAACAGTATCAATACTTCCTGCCTTACAGGGGCTCAGCTGTACCCCTCTGCTTTGCCAATCAGTCTTACTGTGCACCAAAATAAGCTTGTTAAAGTCAACAGATGAAGTGATTTAACACTAAAGTGGGTGTTACTCTGCCATGGATGATAAAAGAAGAATACGTTAACACTAAAGATTTTTATTAGCCGCATTTATTTTGTTTATGCTGACCTAACTGATGCCTTCACTCGTTTGTTGAATGCCTTCGCTTTAGTGCCGTAAAATGTACTTTAGTTAGATTATATGCCTGTAAGTGGCCAAATCATGTAACTATGAGCTATCGTTATGTTGTCCGCAGCATGGCTGGCTTTCATTAAAATATTTGCGGATGCCCATTACTCCAAACGAAAAAACCAAAGGAAACTGACTCTGACTGAAAGCCTTAGCTGCTCAAGCTTATGGAAAGACGCTGGGGACTTATGGGAAATGTAGAGCTTGTGGTGATGTTGCATGACCTGTAGTTCAGGGTGAATCCAGGGTGAATCCAGGCTGATTTTGCAACTAACCTTAACCTCAGTAAACCAAAGTAATTATTTTATTACCTTAAGGTTTTCAAAAGTATGTTGTAGTTTTTGTTTCTTAAGTTTTCAAAGCACCTTTCCTTGGGCTGACCAGCAAAATGTCCCTACAAGGTAAAAATCAGATCTTTCTATCCTTGTTGGAACATTTGGTCCTCACAATGGCATACAAATGTGACCCATACACGCAAATTCAGCAAATCCTCCGGTCCACACTTACAACTGATAGGATCTTTAAAATCCAAACAATCTGAGTTGAGTTGAGTTGGGCTGCCCAACAGTGGCAGTGGTGGGAACCACATTTGTGAAACCACATTTGAACCCTGGACCTTCTGGTCATTAATCCAGTACCCTACCTGCCACCACAGTCTTTCTGGGGTGTAGAACACTCTTCGTTCTAACTTTAAGGGAATTCTGTCAGGAGGGTGAACCTTTACTGGATCTTTGGTATATTTAACCTGGAAAGTATTTTACATTTAAAGTTCAGTTGAGGTGTATAATTAGACTTAAAATATACAATTACACAGAGACCATATGACAGGCTTTTAAGTTCTTTTGTGTAGGGTTATAAGAAAAGTATGGTCTTTAAATAACTTCGTTTCCAAGAGTGAAACTTTGGGGATTCACTTTGGGAAAGAGGAAGAGTTTCGGCTGGATTATCTTGAGAAAAGATCTCCGGCCAATCCTCACTCCCTCTCCCTCTCCCCCCAGCACCCTCCTCTCTGGTTCACTGATCCCGGGCTTCCTTCCTCTGCTATACTTCTGGACTGTTTATGTTTTTCAAGTCTGTGAAACCTTTTGTTTACGAATTGTATTCTGTTTTGAGCTGATCTTCGTGCACGACTACAGTGAAGGGGAGCTGGAGAAGAAGAACGAGGCTGAAACATCTGTCCTTGCGCGTCGACCTTTTCCATTTTCTGGACAGCAGAAGGGTTTTGGTCTGTGTTTACACCAGGGTTAACCGAGCTCAGCTTTAGAGTGCATTAACAGAAACCTGTTTAATCTCTGCTGAAGTTAATAATAGCTCTTAGTTAATAATAAAAGCTTATTAGGAGGCACATCCTACAAGCAGCTCGTTTCGTAACGCATGAAAGTCCATCCAAAAAGGAAAGGAAATAGCCAGGAACAGCTGTGTTTCTCAGCTTTAAAAAAAAAAAAGTCTCCCGGTGGAGATGATGGGTCAGAGTTTACAGTGAGCAGTGAAACTGAAAAACATCCTTACATTTGTTTTTCATTTCGTGCTGAAGAGGAAGCGCGCGTTTGTTTGCCTGCGCATTTTTATTATCTAGTTATTCAGCTGTTTTAATAGACTATGTGCCTACGTTAGAGTTGGATCAAGTCATATCAGTCTGTAAGGACATAACATCAAGTCTACGAGAAGGTGACCTTTATCCAAAAAAAATTAAGGAGGAGAAAGGACGGAAGCGTTAAACAATGGACGGGTGTTTCTAAGCCTGGTTGAAGAGGCTTTGGTGGAGCTACAATAGTTGATGATGATGATGATGGCAGACGCGGTACGGACGGAGATGGAGGAGAGGAATCTGCGTCCCCGCCTGTGCTATTTAACCAAAGGGTACCGGGGATACGGTTTCCACCTGCACGGAGAGCGCAGCCACGGCGCGCAGTTTATCCGCAAGATCGAGGAGGGATCCCCCGCAGAACTGGCAGGCCTGCGCTCTGGGGACCGCGTGGTGGAGGTGAACGGAGAGAATGTGGAGAAAGTCTCCCATCAGCAGGCGAGTTCACTGAATTATGGGTTTCTACACACGAAAAAGTACCAGTTTGCCGCAAATACGCGCGAGTTTGAGAAGGTCAAACCTTCTGTCAGGTCTGTGTTTTCCTGTCATTTATTCGACACGACCGTGGGGTGAAGTTGGTAGAAGTTTGGCATAAATCTAGATATTTTTCACGTTTTCACGTCAAGGTCCTTTCCCTGAAAGGGACACCACCGGGACTTGAACCCACGTCCCTGAGTTGGCAGGCTAGGATATTAGACCAAGTGCAAGTGCATTAATTCTAGAATCCCATCAGACATTTTTGCACTTGTGGGCATATGGTGATCCAGTGGTTATGGCTCTGGAGACCCAGGTTCAATCGCCTAGCTACTACCAGTGTGGAGTTTGCATGTTCTCCAGGTACATTCTAAAGGGGTCCAAACACGAGTCGGGTCTAAAAGTGCGAGTGTGTACGGCAGTGAACTGGTGCCCTGTTTAGGGTTGGTTCCTGCATTTGGTTTTGTAGAAAATCTACAGAAGAAACAGAAAAAAGAGATACACGAAGTAAAATACAAATGAATGAGAGACACAAAATAAAGTAAGACTTTTTAACAAACAAGAAATAGAGGCGATGGTGGATGAAACAGGGAAAATATCCTCCGTGAAAAATAGGACAATTGTAAGGTGATGGCAGAAGCTTTGGCAACTTCAGATGCTTACCTTGTGAATTCCTACAGCCTAAGACAAATGTGAGGCTATCGTAAGGTTAGGACAATATTTAAGATCAGAATTGTTCTTTTTACTTAGGAATGACGTTAAGAAAAAACACATATTTAAGAACTCTATCTTTCTTAAGACACTTTTCGTGAATCCAGTCCCTGGTCTGTATGGCAGGAGGGCAAGAAAGGAGCTTCTTCTGAAGAAGTGCCACACTGAGCATTGTTTGCACTTCTGATACCATGAGGAAAAGGTTTTATGTTAAGATGAGATCAAGACTGAACTTTATGGATTGAAATCCAAACAGAGCACACCACCCAAAATACACCATGCCTACTGTGAAGCACGGTGGCGGTAGCATTGTGTTGTGGGGGTTTTATCGGAAAGAAACTGTACAACACAGTGGCTTAAAGATAAAAATATGAATATCCTTGAGTGCAATCTATACGTGTAAAGCTGGTAGAGGAAAAGCCAAGGTGGAGCTATGAAGTATTCAATCAGGGGACTGATCACGTTATCCCCCAGCGATTCTATTTCTTTATTCTGTATACATTTCCAGAAATGCTGCTCTTTAGTCACTGGAATGTTTAAGGCACAATGTGTCAGTGAAGTTGAAAAAAGAAAATATAAAAATGATTTTCAATATCAGGCTGTACAAACATGCCCTGATGATTCTCTGTAGACACAGTGATTGACCAAAACCTAAGAAAGTGAAAGGAGTGCTCATTAGTGCCGTTGGGCCGCTGTAACGGTGTGCTAATGGCAGCTCGGCTGTTTATGGAGAAACCGGTCTGACCACCTCTTTTCTGCCCTGCAGTTATTTGCGAATGGGGCAGCAGTAACAAGTGAAGCCTCTGCTGAAGCTGAAGTGTGAGATTGTGTTCTTAGCAAAAGTCCCCAGGTCACCTGTAACCGTTACAGTCAGAGGGAAGGATACGATTCTCAGCTATTGAAATATCTTCCATTGTTTCTCCTCCACTCTTCTCTCTCCTTTGTTTTTCTTTTTTCTTCTCTTCTTGTTCGGTTTCCTTTCTCTTTATGTCTCATCTTCTTTTCTTTTCACTTCACCCCTTTCCTTACCTTCCCGTCACCTTCTCTCCCTTCTCCTATCTCTTCTTCTCTCATCTATTTCCTGCCCATTTTCTCCTCATTATTGTTCATCTTTCCTCTTCATTATCTTTCTTTCCTTTTTCCTTTCCACATTTTTCTTGCCTTCTCTTTTCTTTTCTCCTTTCTCTTCTCACCTGACCCCTTTCATCTTTTTCTCTTCTCTTCCTTTTCCTTCATTTCTCTTTTCTAATTTTCACTTCCCTTTCATTTCATTTTTTCTTCTCTTTTCTCATCTTTTCCTCTTCTCTCCTTTTTTTTCTTCTCTTTATCCCTTTCCACAGTCTTTTCTCTTTCCTCTTCCATCCCTGTGATGTTCATTTTCTTCTCTTCTCTTTCCTTCCCTAATACATTTCCCTTTCATTTAATTTTCCTTCCTTGTCTTTCTCTTTCTTTTCTCACCTCATCTGCTCTGCTCACTTTCAACTCTTCCTTTCTCTTCTCTCATTTCTCATTTTCTTTTCCATATAATTTTTTCTTTCCTCTTCCATCCCTGTGCTGTTCATTTCCTTCTCTTCCCATTACATTTCTCCTGCTTTTCTCATCCCGTCCGACCTTCCCATCCCTTTCTTGTTTCCGTCCTCTCCCTTCCTTTTTGTTCTCGTCTCACACATTCTAAATAGTTTCACCATTTCCGGCTCCACCCATCTGTCCTTCCTCAGTACTCACGCTACCCCATCAAGAATTTGTAACCAGTTTGAAGACGTTACGTTATGGGGCAGTAACAATGCTACAGTGTGGGATCACGTATTTGTAACAGTACTCATCATGGCGGTAACACAGCTTTCTCTCTCTTTGGGTCCTGTGTCTTTCTTTCATTCACCTTTTAACCCTTTCCTTTCCATCACATTCTCGCCCTTCTCCTGTCCCTTCTTTTCTCATCTCCTACCTTCTCATTTTCTTCTCCTTACAGTTCTTCTTTCCTCTTCATTAACTTTATTTTCTTTTTCCTTTCCACATTTTTCTTTCCTTCTCTTTTCTTTTCTCCCTTCTCTTCTCACCTGTCCTCTTTCATTTAATTTTTTTCTTCTCTTTTCTCACCTCACCTCTTCTGCTCACTTTTCACCTCTTCCTCTTCTCTCCTTTGTTCTCCCTTTCCACAGTCTTTTCTCTTTCCTCTTCCATCCCTTACTGTTCATTTTCTTCTTCTCTTTACTCTTGTATCATATTTTCAGGATTGGAATCAATTTTACTACAAATTATGACTATAATGAAGTGATTTGAGCCTCTGACACTGAAATCTGTCTTTCTTGTGGTAATAGTGCTATTCATCTTAGATGGCCCAGGGCAGAGGTGGAAAATAGATGGGATGATAATCAGGGAGAACATGGGGCATTTAGCAAAGGAAGAGTTGCTATCCCATTCCTGCTCATTTATTCGATCTCTATCCCTTCATCAGGTGGTTCAGAAGATCATGGAAGTAGAGAACAGAACCAGACTCTTGGTGGTGGATCGAGAAACGGACGAGTTCCTGCTTCTCCACTCTCTGCCCTGTACCGAGGAGCTAGCCGTGGAGATGAGCTGCCTCCGTTCGCCTCGCAACTCCACCTCATCCCTCGTTTCCTCTCCCCAGACCTCCTGCTCTTCCTCACCTCGCCACTCCATCACTCAGTCGTTGCACAACTCCCTCACCCACTCGTTTTCCAACTCCATCCCTCCATCGCCACGTGACTCCATGGCTAACTCGCTGCAGAACTCCGTCGCGACCTCGCTGTGCAACTCCGTCTCTCTGTCGTCCTGCGACTCCACCGGCTCGTCCGCCTCCGGGTCCGTCACTCCCACGCGCAACTCCATCACCCCGTCGCCATGCGAGATCGTCACTCAGCTCAGGAGCAACTCCGCCAGCCCTTCATCGCACGGATCCACTCCCCCCTTCACCAGGGACAAATCAATCGAGGTCCAAATGACGGACAGTTCGGTGATCACCAACGGCAACAAGGTAGGAACTTTAAAAGTACGAGAAAACACCAATAATCAGGAGGTTAAAGATTAAACAGGAGCTACAAATGGAAACAAACCCCTTTAACATGTGGAGTCCCTCAAGTAGCGATACTCGGTCCCTTTCAGTTCACCCATTTCATGTTTCCACTAGGCTAAATATTGCAGAATAACACATTTTATTCCAGCTCTCAAGACAACATCCGAATCTATAAGAAACTCTAACCAAACACACACTGATTCTGATATTCAGCTAAACAAGAGACAAGCCAGAGGTGATCATTTGGCTACAAAGAAAAAAACTCAGGTTACATTAAAGCAAGAACAGAAAAACGTGTACTATTATGTAGGAGGCTCCTCTGGTCTGCTGCGTGAGACAGGACCTAAGGCACGAAAGCTTTCTTAAGAAAAACCCTCAAGAGGTTCTTAAGACTAAGTTCATAAGAATGTTCTCAAATGCAATTCACAAATGTTATCTTAATAAAATCTTCATTATTTTCTTATATAGGCTATGCTGCAATATGCTTACAATATACGTAGCAAGACACATTTTGAATTAGTATTTTCCATTATTTTCGTTATTTAGTTTAATCTACTCTGAGGAAAAAACATCAAACCAAACATTCAAACAATTTCGGAAACCAGAAATAGAGGTGATGGTGGAAGAAATAGCCAACAGGAAAAAAAATCCTCCTTGGAACATACAATAATTTTAAACTTTTGAACTGAAAGTACGTCGGCCTTATTTCCAACAAATAAACTGTTTAAAGTTTGGTACATTTAGACACGTACCTTACAGATGTGAAGTCTTACAGTCTAAGATAAGTTCGATTTTATCGTAAGGTTAAGAAAACATTTACAAGAATACCACTTGTTTTTGTTCTTTGAATTGTTCTTAAGAAAAAAGTTAACAAAATCTACTATAATTTTAAAGAAGTTATATGAAAGAATAACACTTTTCTTTAAGAATGAAGTGTTTAAGAACATTTCTTTTCTTAAGACATTTTCGTGAATCCGGACTCTGGGATCACACACTGGACTTTAGGCTTCAGTAAGCCTTTGGACTTTGTGCCAGGAAACACTCACAGATTCAAACCAGAGTGACTCAGCGGCAGAGCATTGGTTCTCAGAGCTGCACCACCCAGGTTCAGATCCCACATCTGACCATTTGTACCAGAGGCGTGTAGTCTCAGTTCTGCATCTTTCCCACGCAACAGACCAGGGGCACCGCCCACCTTACGGGAGCAAAATTTTGAAGTTGTGTCTGCACAAGACTGAAGACTTTTGACCAATAGACTAGATACTGCAACAGCCTCCTCACTAATACAGTGGTACCTCGGTTCTTGACGTTAATTCGTTCCGGAAGGCTCGAAAACCGAAGGCGACGAGTACCGGGCAAATACTTCCCATAAGGAATAATGTAAACTGAATGAATGGGTTCCAGACCCCCAGAAAATCCCCCTGTATAACATGATCAGCATTAATGGAGCTGTATTGTACAGGAGCTCCTGATTTATGATGGGGGTATGTTCAACAAATCCATCATAAGATAAATGGATCATGAACTGATGAGTTTAATAGAGTCTGTACTGTATCATAGAGGAGCCGATTCCACATTAACACTCACATTAACCTACAGTTACCCCAAATCATTAACACACAGCTTATTTATGATAAAGGGTTGAAAAATCTCATGTCATTTAGCGAGTCATGGATTGAAAGTGAAAAGTCAAAGCTAAACACTTACTCTATTGGTGAACTCTAGTATAGCTGCTAAGCTAACTGCAGCCTGTGTTCTGGAGGATTCAGATCCTGTTTTGCTTTCGGTTGGCTCTTTTAACTAACCTATTTAGGACCCATGGAGATTTATTTACACCAAGAATACAGTACTGTAGATGTAAAAATAAAGATAAACACGGTAAACACAGCGCAGATCTGCACTCAGCAACAGATATTTTGAATCTGAGTCACTGGATCAATGTGTCCTAAATCATGAATCGTGAATTGAGTTTCATCTGAAACGAGTTTAAGCAGGAGTACCGAGTACCGACGAGAACGGAGAGAAATTTTTAGTCAAAATGCGTTGAGAACCGAATTAGCACTGTATTCCCAAAAAGTATTTGGAGTACTAACCAGGACAGGGTGACACACAAACACACTACTCCAGGTCTTTCAGTTCTAGTTCCACTTCACTCAAGATCCAAACCAGTCAGCAGTTACAGTAACTAATAATGACCTTTGTTTGGATTCGACTCCCAGCAAAGAAGCAGCAAAACGGCTCAACAACTAAGCTGAGCAGAATAGCCAAAAGTCAAGGGTCTGCTCAGATGCCCAACAGTGGGCAGTGGCTCTCACCGCACCCTCTCTTTAAATGACACTTATTGTGGGACTGTTGGTTTGGGTTCAACTTGTGCTGATGTAACAGCCCCAAGCTAAGCTTAAAGCCTAAGCCCACTGGACTCATGGGTCTTTAGTGTCTGAATTGGATGATCGGTTTATCCCTGATAGCGTCAAGCCTTTCTAAGTATAGAGAAGGCGGGAGAGGATGAGGAAGAGCACAGCGAGGATGAGGAAGAGCACAGGCCAAAGGACTGGGTTATAAAACAGGATTTACCTTCCATACAGACCAAGTAAACAAGATAGGCCTATAAATAAAAGCAGAAACGAGATTAGGAGAGCAAATATCTGAAAATAGCCCCGTCCTTGTTTACGTTACTCACTCGCCTCACTTTCTCAGAACTTCGGAATGATCTTCCTGTTCAATGGAATCGGACCCAAAGTGCAAACAGCTAAACAGCCCATACAGTAAGAGAGAGGTTACCATGGTTACTAACCACTGCCTCTTACAGCTATTTCTGGGTTTCCAGTGACGGTTCCTAAATTTCCTCCATCTGCCCCATTGATACATTTGTCATTAGTCAGAGTTTCATATAGCTTATATAGCTTCATTACAAGCTAGTAAGCTAACTAATGCTCAGAAATCACTGCAACATATTTATTCGAGCTGGCTAACAGGCTAAGACGTCATGCAGGTTATCAGCTATCTTAGAACATGCAAGATTCCGTGTTTTATACATTATTTTTATGAACTAAACAATACTCAAAGCTGAGGGAAATGCTTTCAAACCCTCATGTGTGTAAGGTGCTGGCTAACTTGCTAATATCACACATAGCTTGTTAGCTAGCAAAGAACAAACAAGGTTCATGTAAACAGACAGTATTTCTTATTTTTCTGACTAAGGTTATACATTTTTACAACTAATCCTGAGGTAAATTGTTACCTAATGTTCCCTTATTTGATGTGATGGCTAACATGCTAATGTGTCACAGAGTTTATTAGCTAGATAACATGTAGATTATGTGCTGCTAACTTGCTAATAGGTCATGAAGACTAATAAGTTAGCTATCTTCGAACATAAAAGATCAGGATAAATTCAGTGTTTTATAGGTTATTGGCTGATGTTTATTAACTAAACAATACTCAAAGCTGAGGGAAATACTTTCAAACCCACATGTGTGTCATGTGCTGAGTAATGTGCTGGCTAACTTGCTAATATCTCACATACCTTATTAGCCTTATTAGCTAGCAAAGAACAAACAAGGCTATGTTTAGAAGTATTTTTCTTACCAGTTTTTACCAATTCTTTACCAATTTTTCTAACCACATTTTTACAGCTACACTCTGTCAAATGCTGAAGGTAAAAATAAGAATGACTGTATTGTACAGTACAGCACAGTACGGTACTACATGTTTTCATATTGTGTTTTAATTAATATTATTGTTTAAAATAAACTATCTAAACTAATACGTGACTATGGTAATGTCCGGTCAACATCCATTTTGGTTAACTACCAGTTTCACAGAATAACACTAATACCGACAAACATAATATATCTAGACGCTGCTTTGGCTGCTGGATCATGCATTGATGCCGCCGCCATATTGGTCCAGGCAGCTTTTCATAATTCTCCAGAGATTGTATTGGAAAGAAGATGCCTGATTCTAGTCTAAAATATAATAATATAATAAAACAATAATAGCAATAGATTAGCAATAGTACATCATGTATGTACAAACCCAATTCCAATGAAGTTGGGATGTTGTGTAATACATAAATAAAACAGAATACGATGATTTGCAAATCCTTTTCAACCTGTTCAAACGGATAAACTTTATTGATTTTTGAAAATATTCACTCATTTTGAATGTGATCCCTGCAACACGTTCCAAAACAGTTGGGACAGGAGCATGTTTACCACTGTGCTACATCACCTTTCCTTTTAACAACACTCAGTAAGCGTTTGGGAACCGAGGACACTAATTGTTGAAGCTTTGTAGGTGGAATTCTTTCCCATTCTTGCTTCAGTTGCTCAACAGTCCTGGGTCTCTGTTGTCGTATTTGTGCTTCATAATGCCCACACATTTTCAGTGGGAGACAGGTCTGGGCTGCAGGCAGGCCAGTCTAGTACCTGCACTCTGTTACTATGGAGCCACGCTGCTGTAACATGTGCAGAATGTGGCTTGGGATTGTCTTGCTGAAATAAGCAGGGACGTCCCTGAAAAAGACGTTACTTGGATGGCAGCAGATGTTGCTCCAAAACCTTTCAGCATTAATGGTGCCGTCACAGATGTGCCAGTTACCCATGCCATGGGCACTAACACACCCCATACCATCAGAGATGCTGGCTTTTGAACTTAGCGCTGATAACAATCCGTGTTCCTGAGCCCATGTGCTAATATCCCTTACAGAATGATGCCGGTTTTTAATGCAGTGCTGCCTGAGGGATCGAAGGTCACGGGCATTCAGTGTTGGTTTTCGGCCTTGCCGCTTACTTGCAGAGGTTTCTTCAGATTCTCTGAATCTTTTGATGATATTATGATGATGAAGTCCCTAAATTCTTGAGAAACGTTGTTCTTAAACTGTTGGACTATTCGTGGAGAACCTCGCCCCATCCTTGCCTGTGAATGGCTGAGCCTTTCGGGGATGCTCCCTTTATACCCAATCGTGACACTCACCTGTTTCCAATGAACCTGTTCACCTGTGGAATGTTCCAAACAGGTGTTTTTTGGGCATTCCTCAACTTTCCCAGTCTTTTGTTGCCCCTGTCCCAACTGTTTTGGAACCTGTTGCAGGCATCAAATTCAAAATGAGTGAATACTTGCAAAAAATCTATAAAGTTTATCCGTTTGAACATTAAATATCTTGACTTTGTAGTGTATTCAGTTGAATATGGGTTGAAAAGGATTTGCAAATCATTGTATTCTGTTTTTATTTATGTATTATATAACTTCATTGGAATTGGGGATGTAGTTTAAATAGTAATATAATAATTGTATAATATAGTATCCACTGTTTTAAATACTGTTTTATACAAATATTATACTGCATACATCTACTACTGTTAATCTACTATTTCATTAATTATATTATTTATTAGACTGCATCTTATTGTATTTATAGGCTAATAATATGCTGTACTGTATATTATATTTGAGTTGATCTGGACCAATATGGCGGACGCGTTGACGTATCGCACCAAAGCAGCCAATGTGGCGTTTAGGAGTAATATGTTTAAGCTAATACCCCATTTATTAGCTATCTTAGGGCAGGACAGATTTAACATGAACACTAAGCCTTTTACCGATGTCGCACAGGTTTTAGGACTACACAGGTTTTAGGACTACACAGTCTCAAATGAAGAGGAAAAGACAATCTAGGGCTCACATGCTATCTGGCTAACATACTAATATGTCAGGAAGTTTGTTAGTCAAAATATTTGTACACAAGCTTTTTTTTTTTAACCAAAAACAGTCCTAAAAGCATTTCAAACCCAGGAGTTATGGCTGGCTAACTTGCTAATATCAGAAGTCACTAGCGACCTGCTGCTGCGCCTCCGACATGTACGAGTTGGGTAGTTTGCATATAGGAAGTCCAGCACTCTGGAACCGATGTTCATTTACATCAGCGCAATCTAAACCAGGTAACTGGATCTCTGAATGATCAGATATCTCCGGAACGATGCGGCACCAATCGATCACTGTGAAGCTCTTCCAAAACGTGCTGTGATTAAAGTAAGGGGCTCTTGTACTGTTACAGACCTTTGTCTGTCTTTCTGTGCTTATGTAATCAAGCCAGCAAAGTGCAATGTATCACAGGAAATCCAGGAAGTGGACCCTGGCCCACCCTAGAACAGGGCCACATCCCAAAAGCCTATATTTAGGCTTTAAAGTAGTGGGAACGTGATCTCCACCATGTCTGTTCTGACTGGAAGAACGTTTTCTTCTGTGCTGATTGATTTACTGAATTGAGTCCTGAATAAACAAACACTCTAAAAAACAATTACATGATCAATGATCAAAACTATTAAATGCTATTCAGACCTTATATATACACAGTACTGTGCAGAAGTCTTAGGCCACCATTAGATTTGTTGTTTTAGCAATGCTATAATGACCATATATAACATATTGTTGACGGTTGGACCCAAAATTTTGGATTTGTCTCTCCATAATCCTCTTTACCACCGATCTTCATTCCAATCTTTGTGAGCTTTAGCATTTCTTAGCCTTTACAACCAGTTCCCCTTCCAAAAAAGTGGTTTCTTGGGTCCTACCCTTCCAAAAAGAATTTCTGATCAAGCTTCTTTAGACTGTAGAAGGGTCAACTTGGCATTTATGGGGTGTTTTTTTAATACTGCATACAAATTTCCTGTATTTTATAGTTGTATTCTAATAAAGAGACTTAGAAATATTTATATTCGGTCATTAAACAATGGAATATCTAATCTATTGGTGGCCTCGGACATCTAATGACTAAAGGCCTTTTCACACTTTGTACAGGTTTTTTTTTTTCCATGAAAACAGATTTAATGAAGTGATAACTTCACACCAAGTTTATCAAGTCAATTAAAAAAAAAAAAAAAAC
Source organism: Ancistrus triradiatus (assembly GCA_025084515.1). Classification (NCBI taxonomy): domain Eukaryota; kingdom Metazoa; phylum Chordata; class Actinopteri; order Siluriformes; family Loricariidae; genus Ancistrus; species Ancistrus triradiatus. The sequence continues at coordinate 370,929 of JAJAGP010000278.1, read as the reverse complement.
GAGTGAAGATGAGTGCAGGAAGCTGTCAGATCAGAATGCACTTAGATAAATAATCAGACGCTTCCATCCATCCCTGTGAGCTTTATCACCATCATCCTCCAGCCTTTCAGTTCTATTCCACCAGAGCTTTTCTTTAATATCCATGTTTTTAGAGGCAGCCTGTTGCTCAGCGTATAAGCTCTTGATGAGCTGTTCTGCCCGGCAACCGAGCTCTGATTGGTCAGCCTGATTTTAATGCAGAAATTAGAACAGGCTCCGATTAAACATTTTACGCAGCGTCTGTCAGTTTCGGACTCGGTGTGAAGCCTGCATTCTGCGAAACTGACCAGGAAGTTCTGAAATCTTATGATTCCAGTTGTACCTGCGGAGCCGCATCCAGCGTAGCCAAACACTTCTGCTTAACGCTACAGTAAATACTGGCAGTGATGAACGGAAGAGATTACGCCAAAACACACACATGCAGACTGACTGAAACATAAACGCACTCGCTCTCACCTCCACAGCTCTGTGTCTGTCAGTGCGGTTAGTGCTGTAGTGTCGAGTCCGAGTCAAGACCGAGAGGAGATTAAGATTTTTTCATCATACAACAACAAAAATTAAATTAACTTTCACCAATTCACATCACAGCTACACTTCAACTATGAGAGACAAAATGAGAAAAAAATCCAGGAAATCACATTGTAGGATTTTTAAAGAATTGAATTGTAAATTATGGTGGAAAATAAGTATTTGGTCAAGAACAAAAGTTCAGCTCAATACTTTGTAACATAACCTTTGTTGGCAATGACAGAGGTCAAATGTTTCCTGTAAGTCTTCACCAAGTTGGCACACACTGTAGCTGGTATTTTGGTCCATTCCTCCATGCAGATCTCCTCTAGAGCAGTGATGTTTTGGGGCAACATGGACTTTCAACTCCCTCCACACATTTTCTATGGGGCTGAGGTTTGGAGACTGGCTAGGCCACTGCAGGACCTTGAAATGCTTTTTACGGAGCCACTCCTTCATTGCCCGAGCGGTGTGTTTGGGATCATTGTCATGCTGGAAGACCCAGCCACGTTCCATCTTCAGTACTCTCACTGATGGAAGGAGGTTTTGGCTTAAAATCTCACGATACATGGCCCCGTTCATTCTTCCCTTAACACGGATCAGTCGTCCTGTCCCCTCTGCAGAAAAACAGCTCCAAAGCATGATGTTTCCACCCCCATGCTTCACAGTACGTATGGCGCAACTCAGCATTCTTCTTCCTCCAAATACGAGTTGAGTTTTTACCAAAAAGTTCTATTTTGGTTTCATCATCTGACCACATCATATTCTCCCAATCCTCTTCTGGATCATCCATATGCTCTCTGGCAAACTTCAGACAGGCCTGGACATGAACTGGCTTAAGCAGGGGACACACCTGGCACTGCAGGATCTGAGTCCCTCTTGGCGTATGTGTGTTACTGATGGTAGCCTTTGTTACTTTGGGTCCCAGCTCTCTGCAGGTCATTCATCAGGTCCCTCCGTGTAGTTCTGGGATTTTTGCTCACCGTTCTCATGATCATTTTAACCCCACGGGATGAGATCTTGATTGATGGAGATTATCAATGGTCTTGTATGGCTTCCATTTTCTTTCAATTGCTCCCACAGATGATTTATTCACACCAACCTGCTTGCCTATTGTAGATTCACTCTTCCCAGCCTGCTGCAGGTCTACAATTTTCTTTCCTGGTGTCCTTCAACAGCTCTGTGGTCTTGGCCATGGTTGAGTTTGGAGAGTCTGACTGTTTGAGGCTGTGTGGACAGGTGTCTTTTATACAGGATAACGAGGTCAAACAGGTGCCATTAATAACAGGTAACGAGTGGAGGACAGAAGATCTTCTTAAAGAAGTTACAGGTCTGTGAGAGCCAGAAATCTTGCTGTTGTTTGTGGGTGACCAAATACTTATTTTCCCATTAATTTACAATTAAATTCTTTAAAAAATCCCACAATGTGATTTCCTGGATTTTTTTTCTCATTTTGTCTCTCATAGATGAAGTGTAGCTATGATGAAAATCACAGACCTCTCTCATCTTTCTAAGTAGGAGAACTTGCACAGTCAGTGGCTGACTAAATACTTTTTTTGCCCCACTGTATATAAATAACTCTTTCCCTTCTTAATTAGAATCACCACATAAGGTCACCTGAACATAAACAACAACATCCAATGTAAACATTTATTATTATTTAATGTGAAAACATAATAATAACAACATTTCAATCTGCCCTCAAAAACGATCCTCAATTATACTAAGTAAGTAAAGCGAGCAAAAGGTGAAAATGCACACTCACAATGTTAACATTAGACAAAATAAAACGTGTTCTTTGATTGGATCCTGAAGGAGAAGAGCAGGAACTTGTGTTTTCCTGTTAGCCAATCAGAGAGCAGATTTTATTCAGGCCTGTAGAGAGAGGACTGATTTATTCTGTTTGAATGGATTGTTCATATTCAGTACCCTTAGTAACAAAGTTCAGTTTATAATTAACGTTACCTCAGACAGACGCATCGGACTCGGCTGGCCACCTTACCCAGAAACCGAGACGAGACCAAGTCCGAGTCCGAATGAGGTCGAGCCCGTGACCGCCCGTTTATGGTTTCGAGACTGGTATCAAGGTCAAGATCAGTAAAGTGCAAGTAAAGGAGGCGTGGCCTCTGCAGCTGTCGGTCTTATGGAAGTAGGTGTGTCTTTGTAAATGTCAATCACTGTCACATAGGTGTGGCTTCTGTGCCACTAATGGAGGCATGACCTTCAGTCCAGCAGACACTGAGGTTGTGTAAAACTCCAGCAGCACTGCTGCATCTGATCCACTCATACCAGGACAACACACACTAAAGGGCACGGACAAACTATGTAGAGAAACAGATGGACTACAGTCTGTAATTACAGAACTACAAAGTGTTAAAAAATATACAACGAGTGTAATGTCGTTTTTTAACACATGTACCGTGTGTGTTACATAAACACTGATATATGTGTGTGTGTGTGGGCTGTGGTGATGTGTCCTATTTTACTCCTGACACTAATCTCGAAGATATCATCTATCCCCTGTGCAAACTGATACAGAGAGGAAGAAAAACAGTACGTGGGTGTGTTTATGTTTTTATGTGCACCCCTGGAACATCCCTAAAAATAGACGGCTTAGGTTAAAGTTCTCGATCAAATCATAGGGCTTAGTTTTACCTTACATGTAACACAAAGTTAGACAGGCTTCTCGGGTTCCTGTTGGTTTAAGGAGTTCCGTTTATCATATCATTAATACACCCAGTAATACGATCATCAGTAACAGAGCCGATACTGGCCTGAAACGCAGGAGGTTATTTATTTTGTAACTGAAGCTTGGACATATTTTATCCTGTGAATGCCTGCTGAAATGAACGTGGGGCACAAACCATCTTAAAAGCGGAACAAGGTTTCAGGATTGAGGCCCTTTCTGGTAGAATGTGACTTGTGAATCCAGAGTATATCTACAGTATATCCTCCTGAGATCTTCTGCATCAGATAAAAACTAAGTCCCAATGTCCACTACAGAGGACATTACAATACACTTAAAAGTTTAAAAATAAGTGCAAATCAGTAAAAAACTGTTAGAGCTAAAACTGTTTTCTACGTAAAACATGTAAATTATAGACTTTAGAAAAATCATTAATGCATATTAGTCAACAATTTCCTTCTCTTGCGTCCATAAAACGTTCTCGCAGCCATTTTGAAAAAGCAGGTCTCCGGTTGCAAATGGCACCACAAATGATATATCAGTGTAAAGGCCAGGATGTCCTCTAGATGGCGCATCAGCCTTTAGCGCTGTAGATTACATGGTTATTGAAATATTCTTTGTGAACTCATGTCCCCCACAGAGGACAAAAACGAATGATCAGGTCTTATGAGGATACATCGGGTTGCGCATTTTCAGAGGAAAAAAGGGCTGTGTTCCAATCCACAACAAAGTAGTCAACAAAAGTGACTAATGACTTGTAGGCATCCCCTTTGGCAGGGTTATAATAAGACGCCATAATAATATGCTGCTCCCTGCTCAGGATCATGGAGGCTCCATCACCCATCCCAAGAAACCATTCCTGGGCAGGATGCCAGTCCATCACGGGACACTGTGTGGTTCACTGTTTCAGTGCCAGGATATGATCCCCTGATCAGTCCCCCCTCCCTTAAACACAACTAATCGAGCCTGCATGTGACAGTGAGACCCAAATTCCCTGTATTTCGTGTTGAAGATTACTCCGCAGCCTGCTAACGCTAGCTAGTTAGCTAAAGCAGAGTAAAGAACGCAGCTTGTTGCTTTCTGTGTCTTTTTTTAGGATCCTTTTTCCTCCTCTGTATGTTGTTATTTCATCGATGTGTTTTGTTAATCTGATCAGTCACAAACATGCACATGAAGCTGCTCATGCCTGTTATAGCCTGACCTCACACTCTGGTTTTGCATAGAGCCCCAGTACGTCTGTGCCGGTGATGAACGGCTCCCCGATACCCGGCTCCGACCCCGTCATACCCTCCTGCCCATCTGATCCACAGCAGGAATGCACAACAACCTTCAGTGGAGCCGACGTCAGTGTGCAGGTACACATAAAGGTAGAAATCACACACACACACACACACACACACACACACACACACACATTTGAAATGTGTGCTGTTTTTTTTCGTTTTATACCAGAGCAAAATGGATTTCTGTGACTACCTGGATATGTTGAATATCTTCTCTTGTAACTCCTTCCATCTCTTATGAACATGAATGAAAGTTTGGTGGAAAGAGAACTACAAATGGTTAATATGGTATCTCCACCATGGTTTTACCAAAGTACCGCAGTAAACAGACTGTAAGATACCTGAGTAGTTACTAAGAACTAATAGAACTAACTATAAAGCACATGGTTTATATTACCTATGCTATACTTAAGCATGATTCTGCTATGAACTACACGGTAAAACCACAGGTCATTTTCATATGGGCTCCGGTTGACTGAGCATGCCATGCCAACAAAACTTTCCCACTGATGACACACGATCCTACAGTGACTCTTTGTACTGGACTCGCATATTTTCTGGGTTTTTTTCCCCAAGATTTTAGTTATCAACAATGTTGCCTCGTATGCTATAGTTTTCTATTCTCTATTTTATTATGCTTTTCATAATGTTACATTATCTATCATTTATTCCTCTGCATATCATTATAGCTTATTTTAATCGTCAGATTTTCTTTAACTTTGTTCTCTCTGTTCATTTAAGCTACTACAAAGTTGCCTAGTGAGGTTGGGTCCCTTTCTGAGTCTTGATCCTACCAAGGCTCTGTCGCTTAGGCTTGCTCAGTTTAGGTTTCAGGTCTAGATAATAGAAGATAACAGAACATTTTAAAGCTGCTTTGAGACAAAGCTCCACTGTAAGAAGACTTTGACTTCTCTTGCCGATTTTGAGGCAGCATGTGTTAGTTGTAGCAGAGAGACAGCGTTCAGCACAAACATCGCTAAGTAGCAAGTGTGGTAGCACCGTTTATCTGCAGAGCTAAACACTCCAGAAATGGGAACGTGCTTCGGTGGCATGTTATATCCCTCACGTTTGAAGCTCCGGACGCTCAGCTCTGTGCGTCTGCTGCTGCTGTGTGGTACGGTGTTTGGTTTCGTGGTATTTTCCCACACAAGCCAGGCACAGATTCATTGTGTGTCTTTGTGAGATTTGGTTGTTTGTGGGCTGAAAGTGTTCTGAGATTACATGACTCTCTTTTCATATCCTCAGGACACACTACACACTGCTCAGAGACTGTGTCGCTCTGTGTGTGTGTGTGTGTGTGTGTGTGTGTGTGCAGAATTGTTCAATGTTCTTTATCGTGTTGAGTAATTTTTTTTGGGAGCATCTTGTATTGTGTGTGTGCGAGAGGGTAAAGGCCTCCTGAGAGTTAAACAGTTTCCACCCCTGTATTGTTTGAGAACAGGAAGTGACATCATGATCAGAATGTCCTGTGCTGGGTGTGTTGAACTAACTTCTTTAGGGAATGAATATAAGAATAACACACACACACACACACACACACACGCGCCACTGAGGCCACAAACTGAACAAGAAATGAGTGGGAGAAAGAAATTGCTATTTACAGACCAGATCAAATCGGAAATTCCCAGGGGTGTCACCGGAGCCGGGACAGATCCTGGGCTGAGCCCCGATTGTTGTAATAAGTTTTATTTAGGGATCATTTCATTTCCTTCATTGATGCTAACAGGAAAAGAGGCCTCCTTTATTAGGACTGACCAGTTCAGAGACCACGCCTCCTTTATTAGGACCAATCGGCACAGAGACCACGCCTCCTTTATTAGCACCGACCGGTTCAGAGACCACACCTCCTTTATTAGGACCAATCGGCACAGAGACCACAACTCCTTTATTAGGACCGACCGGTTCAGAGACCACGCCTCCTTTATTAGGACTGACCGGTTCAGAGACCACGCCTCCTTTATTAGGACTGACCGGTTCAGAGACCACGCCTCCTTTATTAGGATCGACTGGTACAGAGACCACGCCTCCTTTATTAGGACTTTATTAGGACGGCAGTTCCGGCCCCACACATGATGTTCATCTGATGGAGCTCCACTCAAGCTGCTTCTGTCATCAGCTCCAGCCCCATCATACCCGGGCCACTTAATGTCGATGTGCATAATTCACATTTTATTCGACCTCTGACTCCATGACTTTAGTTCACTCTTAGATTTATCATCTATGCCGCCCAAGGAGGTTGGGTCCCTTTTTGAGTCCTGGTCCTCCCAAGGTTTCTTCCTAGAACTGTCGCCCTAGGCTTGCTCAATTTGGGATTGGACGTAGTTATTAGGAGATAATCTAAACTTGTAAAGTTGCTTTGAGACAATGCTCCATTGTAAAAAGCGCTATATAAATAAATCTGACTTGACTTGACTGACCGGTACAGAGACCACGCCTCCTTTATTAGGACCGACCGGTACAGAGACCACGCCTCCTTTATTAGGATCGACCGGTACAGAGACCACGCCTCCTTTATTAGGACCGACCGGTACAGAGACCACGCCTCCTTTATTAGGACCGACCGGTAAAGAGGACGTACCTTCTTTAATAGGACTGATAGGTACAGAAGATAGGCCTCTTTATTAGGACTGATAAGTGGGACTGTGGTAGGGTAGTGGGTAAGGTACTGGACTATGGATCACAAGGTCCAGGGTTCAAATCCCACCTGTGCCAAGCTGCCACTGTTGGGTCCTTGAGCAAGACCCTTAACCCACAATTGCTTGGATTGTATCAATTGTAAATCGCTCTGGATAAGGGCATCTGCTAAATGCTGTAAATGTAAATGTAAGTAGAAGCCACGCCTCCTTTATTATAACTGACAGGTACAGAGGCCATGCCTCCTTTATTAGGACTGACAGGTACAGTTGCATTTACATTTATGTCATATAGCAGACGCCCTTGATACAGTTTTACGATCCAGTTGTGGGTTAAGGGTCTTGCTTAAGGACCCAACAGTGACAACTTGGCAGAAGTGGGATTTGAACCCTATCCAGTAATCCACTTGATCCATTGTCCCATATCTTAACCACTAGGCTACCACAGTTCCGCCAGGCTACCATATTGTTATTTTAAATAACTCTGTACTCTGTAACATGATCACATCTTGATCCGAAAAACTCTTTGGTTACTTTGCAGGGAAGCTTTTTTTATTCAAATGGAGACAAAGCCAGTTTTGGCCCAGTAATGTGTAGCTCTTACTGTTTGGTTCAAGACTTCTGAGTTGACAAGGTGAAGTCACCCTGGAAACCCCAATATACAGTCTCATGCACACGACCTGATTTGTTGTTATTCTAAATGATGCAGTTGTGGAAAAACCACACACTGCGTCGATTCTTTAAGTAATTAGAAGTTACACTTAGTCATTTAGCAGATTCCCTTATCTAGGGCGACTTAGATCTGATACGGGCTTATGGTTCAAGCAATTCATTAAGTGGTTCAGGGTCTTGCTGACAGCTTGGCGGACCTTCTGGTCAGTAAGTCCAGTATCTTAACCGCTGGCCCAGCACAGTTACACTAAATGCTTACAGTGAATGTACACAAATGTAGTGCGTGCCATTTAAAACGTACAGGAAACAAGGAGATAATTTTATCTGGTCTTAAAATTCACAGACATGGGTCACATGTAAGTTTTTCCCCTGCAGAGCTTGTGTTAAATTCTTTACGTTTAGAAAATCAACAAACATTGCATGTCCAAGGTCGAAGGTGGTGCCTTTTAGCCAGGTCGGGCATCACACTGCAGAACAACTGGCTGTGCCTGAGGGAGTGGAGGTTAGTCAGGGGATCAGTTCACAGTGCTGCAACAGGAAACTCTACCCTGCCATGCTGTCCCACCCAAGGAGACCGGGTGCCTTTTTGAGTCTTGGTCCTCCTTATAACGTTTAAGGAGTTTTTCCTTGCCACTGTCGCCTCAGGCTCTAGATATTACTAAAACTGTAAAGCTGCTTTGAGACAATGCTCCATTGTAAAACGCGCTACAGAAATAAATCTGACTTGACTTGACTGTCCTGTGTTTGCTGACCAGGAAAAAGCAGGGCAAAACTGTGAGGAAACAAACCTTTGGTTACACTTTGGTCACCTCACAGCTCCAGAGACCTGAACCCTGTGTGGAGTTTGCATGTTCTCCCCATGCCTGTGTGGGTTTGGTTAATCCAGCCGCTTTATCAGGACACTAAATAGAAGAAAACAAAACTTTACCACACAATAGGTATTTAAATATCTGAAAAAGAAATACAGAATAAAAATAATAGGAAGAGATTTAACTTGCAAATGTCCTTCACAATGCTCTGCCAACCAAATAAAGCTGACCTGACTGGTCGAAGATCTGTTAAACAAGTGTTCTTCCGCCTCCAGCGCACTCAAGCATGGAGAAAGTGGTCCTTCATTTAGTTTCTCTCTCTTTATCGTAGGAGATTTCAGCCAAACGGGACTCGGTAACTCAGGACCTGCGGCCGCGTCTCTGCCACATGCTGATGGGTGAAAATGGCTTCGGGTTTAACCTGCACTGCGATAAGCGTCGTGAGGGTCAGTACATCCGCTCAGTGGATCCTGATTCACCTGCCCAGAGAGCTGGGTTACTGCCCGGGGACCGGCTCATCCAGGTAATCATCCCAAATTAACCTGGACTGGGATTAGAATCAAAACAGAAGGAAACTAATAGAAGGTTTGGACGTTTTAAATGGGTGTAACTCCATTAGTTATGGGATCTACTTGTTTATTATATCTCCAAATACACGAACGTTTAAAAAAGGTAAAGCTACGATAATGTGTACAATGTTTTGGAGAACATTCTGCGTTCCTGAAATCTCACTCCGACTCCTCTGTGAGAGCTGAACTTGTAAACGAAACATTCCGACATTTTGTAGTTGAAGCGGGAGCCGTTAGAACAGTTTGTCTCTTCCCCCACCTGGTGGACAGGCAGTGTATTACACCAAATGTGTGTTGCAGGTGAATGACCGGAGCGTTCAGGGTCTGAGGCACGTGGATGTGGTGGAGTTAATCAAAGGAGGAGGTGGAGAGACCAACCTGCTGGTGGTGGATCCAGAAACAGACGCTCTGTTTAAAAAGCTCGGCATAACGCCCACGACGGCGCACCTTAAAGGTAATGCAGCATGGAGGACTTATTCTGCCCCACAAATTGAAAAGCCTTAATCCATATTACTCTTTTTTACATGTCCCCAGTGTGTTTAAGTAGCCCTATTTTGCCACTTAAAAAATATAAAGTTATGTACAGTGTGTTGTTTAATTGCTTGATTTTTAACCCCAGTATTTTGTCCAAATACTTAAAGTTTGTCACCAATATATTCAAATTATTTAGAATAATGTGCCACCATTGTTTAAGGTATGATATTGTCCATTATACTTTCCATAATGACCAGAATTAAAGTACCAGATCTAGTCATTATTGGAATGCCATACATGGGCACTTGTGTGTCTTTATTATTTAAATGCTCATTTTTTTCCATAATTTTTTGTGTATATGCTCTGTTATCCTCACTACTTTTTAAAAAATGCCAGATTTGATCTGTAATGCTTTTCCAGTGCTTGGGTTTCTCCGTCCGCTTTTTTATTGTCCTCAGATCAGTCGCTAATACTTAAGTTCAATTTTACCTGCAGTGTTGTTTTAAAATGAACGATTTTGTTCCTAACACTTTATGAAATACCTGACATTTTTAGATTTTGTGTCTAATTTTTATGCCAGATCTAATCTTAAGATTATAAAATCCCTAACACTTTTATAAATGCCTGATTTTTCCCAGCGTTTTTAAATCATGATTTCATTACAGTGTAACTGAGACATGTTTAAGTCTGCTAATATCTGAATTAAAAAAAGACTAAAAACACTTTCCTCTTTAGATGATGGTGGTTTTCTTTACCTTGTGGTACTCCATCTGTATTTCTCGACAGAGGACTGTGTGGATGGACCAATCATAGAGAGTCCAGCTTCAAACCGTCCAATCAGAGAGGAGAACTCGTCTCCCACAAAACTCCAGAGCAGCGTCGACATCTGTCCCCCGATCGTACAAGTCACGCTGACGGATCCACCAATCACAAACGGCCGTGTGAAGCACCAGAGTCATGGAAGCTCCTCCTCCCGGTCCACCCTATCAGAGATGAGTGTGGAGCTGAGCGGCTCCGACACCGGCAGCAAGGAAAAGGTGAGTGTGTGTGTGTGTGAGAGAGAGAGAGAGAGATAGAAAGACAGACAGACAGACAGAGAGAGAGAGAGACAGAGAGAGACAGAGAGAGACAGAGAGAGACAGAGAGACAGACAGACAGAGAGAGAGAGAGAGAGAGAGAGAGAGAGAGAGACAGAAAGAGACAGAGAGAGACAGAGAGAAAAAGAGAGAGAGATCCCATTGATGAGGGCAGGTGCTGAACTGAATCCTACAGAAATAGTTGCTGGACTGAGTGCTGTAGAAGCAGACGGGTGCCGGACTGAGTGTTGTAGGAGCAGACGGGTGCCGGACTGAGTGTTGTAGGAGCAGACGGGTGCCGGACTGAGTGTTGTAGGAGCAGACTGGTGCGGGACTGAGTGCTGTAGGAGCAGACGGGTGCCGGACTGAGTGCTGTAGGAGCAGAC
>JAJAGP010000278.1:347500-359695 GCA_025084515.1 Ancistrus triradiatus | reverse complement strand
GTGCTGGACTGAGTGCTGTAGGAGCAGACGGGTGCTGCTTTTGGGTGCTGTCCTTGAGGTTCCAGGATAGACTCCAGACCCCCCCTTTTTGACCCCGTCCGAGACAATGCAGGGTTTAAAATAAATAAAATACGTTTAAAACCTCTGATGTTTTCTTTTCAGATTTTTGATTCGGTGTGTAACAGCGCCCTCGGTGGACAGCTGGAGGTAGATGAGATAAAGGCGTTGGACCCGCTCTGGGAAAGCGGCCTGCGCCTGAGCCCCACGGCGGCCGAGGCCAGGCAGAAGGTCAGAGCGAAGAGGGCCAAAAAGACGGCGCCCCCTATGGCATGGAGCAAGAAGCACGAGATCTTTAGCAACTTCTGAGTTCTTCAAACAAAACATCTGAGCCTGGACTCAAAAAAGGGGAAAACACTGCCTATTTTTTTTTTACATCTGCTGCTTTAATTCTTAACACTTTTTTTAAGGAATCAGACAATGTGAAGAATAACCCAGAGGTGGTTATGATGTGAAAGTTGAAGGCTGACGGTGAAGGACAGAAGAGTGAACGCTAGGGAATGAATGCAGATAGAAAACGTCAAGTTGTAGAAGAATGAATAACCGAGCGTCAGAGAACGATGGAAAGTAAATGAATGAGGAGCTGAATACGCAACAATGGGAGCTACAATATTTTCCCTGTCTGCTTAAAGAAAACATATATAGGTAGGAATATCTGGTTACTCTAAGCTCTAATTAAATCTCACAAACCTCTGCGTTCTCTTCATAACCAGCTTGGATTAGTAAATAGGAAACTCTTCACAGTGTCACTAAATCTGATCTCGATCGCCTGTATGAGATTTATTTGCACATGTATTCTCCTAACTGCAGCGTTAGATGTTACTGACTGAATCCTTCTCGTTATTGTATTATCGCTGCTTCCAGTTAAGAAGAAGAATCTGTCTGTGGAAAATCATCATACCCATTTGAAAAAGTCACATTGTTTGTCTTTACAGTCTGAAATCCAGTATTATTTGCACATTTTGCCCTGCACCGATCAACTAACGCGTTTAGTTTGTTGGTTTGTTTGTGGTCCGACTTTGGGGCAGTTTAGGATTTCTCAGATAACGTTGGTTGTCAGGCCTTGTTCTCCCTTGTTGGTAGGAGGGGTTATGTTATATATACAGACTAATGTACTAAGTAATCTGTAGCGTTTGATCATCTCACTGTTATTCAGTGCTTGGAGAACGTTTCCTCTACTTTAGAGAACTGCTAAGCCTCCTAAAAGTCCTTCGTACTCCCAACAGTTCATCACCCTAGGAGCTCTTTTAGGGGTTACGATGCTTTATGAATAGATTTTATCTTTACTAGGATCTACTCCTAACTTTGAGAAGGAAACTCCATCACTAGGAGTCCTCTTAGCACTAAGAATCTTTATGAATACAGTCCCGGATTTTTTTTTCTAGTGAGCAAAAAATTATCTAGTTAATTTTTAATCCTGTCTAATAAGCAAACATGGGGTTCTCATGGTTCTATTTTTGTTTCATATCCATTTCAATAGTCCATAGGACTAACTGAGCGTAAAATATCATGAAAACTTAAGAGAAAAATGGTCATATTCTAATAAAAAGTTACAGCATCAGGGTGATTGGGTTTGTCTCAACCAGCTTTGCGTCCGTTTTCGGTCTCCCGGACAGAATTTCTTTAAGTTCAGTCTAATTTAGTTCAGTCCATCTACAGATTTTCTATCAGATTTAGGTCAGGGCTCGGACTTGGCCACTCAAGTAAATTCACCGTCCTATCCTTAACACACTCTGCTGTATTTTTGGTTTTGTGTGTAGGTGCTAGAAATTGAACCATTTGCCAATTTTCCTCAAATTTGGGTGTAACTGGCTTCATCCATTTTCCCTTCCACAAAGCAGTGCTACCGCCACCATGCTTCACATTAGGTATGGTTTGGTTTTCACTCCAAAAGTTCAGTCTTTTTCTCATCTAACCATAAAATCTTTTGGTATCAGAAGCTCGAATGAGACTCTGTCTGACTTTTTTAAAACAGGCTTCTTACTTTCTTCCCCTCCTTCCGTACAGTCCAGCTTTTGTGTAAAGTTTGAGAGATTGTTGGCACACACACAGACCGAAAAAATCTCAGCCACAGAGAGTCCTAGATCCTTCAAAGTTACCCCTGGTCTCTTGGTATCTTCCCTGATCGATATCTTCTTGGGTCGGTCATCAGGTTTGGAGGGACGGCCCAAGATTGGCTGTGTGTTGGGGATGCCGTATGCTTAACTATGAATAATGCTCAATGCTACTCTGGGGGACAGTTTTTGTTTCCTTCTCCTAGCTTTATAACTGTTATTCTAACGAGGCTGATCACTTACCCAAAACAAACCAGGCATTTTATTAATGACATCATAATAATCAATTATACTTTAGTTATTTATTTTCACTTTGATGCTGACGTTATATATAATGTGTGAATACATTTTCAGAGTGTAATGTGACAAAATGTGACCATTTTGAAAGGGTGTGATGATTTTCCATGGGCAATGTATGTCATATAAATATATTTATAGCATATATATTCAGAGTTATTTTTAAACAACTACTAATTTAATGACCGTTTAACTTTATCATGCGTTATCTTCTCATTTGCAGTCCAGTACATTTCATGTATCCCCAGAATTCATCTCAGACCCGGGAATTCATCTCCAGCTATTAGAAACCTCTCAGGATCGTAGCACTGACTGTGAATCACGATACAAGCAGAACTAACTTACACTAACACAACACTATATTTATTAAGCTACACAAACCATATGAGTAATATAGCACAAAGAATATTACATATCATAAAATATCAATAAGTAAAACACTACTGTAACGTAACAATTACTCATGTGTAGGCCTACACAATATTCATCTGTTAGAAATGTTTAAGCCTTTAATAAGTCTTATAGTCGATGTGCCATTGTAACTGTATTTTCTGTTTCACACGGCTGATCAATAAAAGTAAAACTTTACATGTTGTTCTCTGTTTCATTCAATAATATTACAATGTTGTGTGAAAGTTTGTTTACACACACACACACACACACTCACACACTCACAGTCACCAGATCTCGGTCCAACAAAGTTGCTCGGTGGCTTCGCAGTGCAGCGGTATAGTCTCCCTCTGTCTGACCTGCAGTCCCGGATTTCACCGCTAGAGGAATTGAACACCACAACACTAAAACTAGTGCGTGACCAATGCGTCAACTACGTGCGTTTTCCTATAAAAATAACCTCAAACATATTAATTGATTTCACTAATAAGGCCATTAAGGAGCTGTTTAATAAGAAAGAGGTAGGAAAGTGTGTTAATATGGACCTAAGGACGTTTTTGCTTCATCATCATTCACTCGGTGACTCGGTCTCGGGTTAGGGTGGACTTTATAAGGTTGTTGAGTTCAGTCCGATGCGTCTGTCTGGTAATGTCTGAGGTAACGCTAATTATGATCGTTATAGAATATCAACAATCCATTCAAACAGAATAAATCAGTCCTTTCTCTACATGCCTAAATAAGATCTGCTCTCTGATTGCCTAACAGGGAAAACCAAGTTCCTGCTCTCCTCGTTGAGGATCCAATCAACGAACACGTTTTGTTTATTTACTTCTTTATTTTTCCACTTCACCATGTCTGCAAAATCTGGAATTATGATGCATATTTTCACATATAATAATAAATGTTTAGAATGGATGTTGTTGTTTATATTCAGGTGACCTTGTGTGGTGATTCTGCTTCAGTTTGAGAGAAGAAGGGAAACAGAATCATCACCATCATTTACTTCCAAAAGTTCCATTACCTTGGTTTGACTAAAACTATAATGTAATGTTATATTTTTTATTACTATATATACACACCATTTATAATGAATGTAAAGTGAATTACAAACTAATTTAACATTTTCCATTTTCATACATGTATACAAAAAAAAACAAAAAACAAAGGTAATCTGGTCTCATCTCTAAACTGTGGGTTTGCGGAGGTCAAGAAGCATCCTGAGCATAACCAGTTCAAGAACCAGGGTGAATTTGGTCACGAGGTGCTCACTGATGCACAGGGTAACGAATCTTATCCCGACTAGTCCAAATGGACAAAAGAGCTACTGGGGTCACACATGTTTAATGCTTGTGAAAGTGTACCAAAATGGACCGAATAGCAGGCCCCATTTTGGGAAGAAGACAAACTTGTGGAGGGGGCGTGCTGCTCTGGGGTCGAGTATCCATGTGGGTGCCTACACATCGTTGGGGATCAGGTGGTCATAATGTTAAGGCTCAAAGGTGTAGAGTCCCATTGTTTAAGAGAGTTGATTTCAGCATTATATCTTGTTTTTTGTACGTTTTGTCTTCAAACAATCATTGCCTTGGTGACTGTACTTGAGTTTCCATGACAACAGTTAGCAACAGGAGCTCAAGCGCCATTCAGGTTTGGTCGCCTACAGCAGTGACTCAGCAAAATCATGCTAATTCTGTCACGTATACTTGATGTACCAGATAGAAATGTGGGATCGCTGCAGATATGTACATGATTACAGGTGTGGTCTGATTATACACTGGGTCTCGCCAGAAGAAGGCGTAAAAGTGCTTCCCTATAGCGCTGCCCCATAAAAAGGCTCTCAGAGGCTACTTTTGGGTAGTGTATCTCTTAGTGCCTCGATGAAACACTAACACATTTTGTCCAGTGGACAGACTTTAAGAGGGGGCACATCATTGGACTGAGAGAAGCAGGATGGACATTGATGAATTGCCTCTATTTGGGCCACTCTGACCTAGCTGTTAGGAGGTGTTGGGAGCAGTGGTATGGGGGCGCACACACGGTGCACAGGCTCCGGACGGCCCCACTAGAGAGGATCATTTAATCCCCCAACAAGCACAAGCAGCTCCCACAGTTTCATTATCCACCACCCAGACACAGGGCGCCCTTCAGCACACACCCGTCTCGACCATTTCTCTGGTGTGATGGATGAGGATCTACAGGTCCAGCTGTAACATCTGTGGGTAAATGTGCTGCAGGATACCATACAGAACCTGTATGCCTTATCTTGTAACCAGGCTAGAGGCAGCCTAACAGGGTAACTAGAGCCTCCTTTCAATTGGACAGGCCCAGTCACTTACAGATATCGTCTTTCACACATTTACTGCTCATCGTTGCATACAGTTCTGCTTCGCTGCCCTCAGGTCTCCCTCCTGCTTCCTGTCTTGTGGGATGACGTGTCAGACTGCTCCATCAGCTAAAAACACAACTGAGACGAGCACAAACACTCTCTCAACATCTGACTTAGAAAAGCACTCTCTCTCTCTCTCTCTCTCTCTCTCTCTCACACTCACACTCACACTCACACCAAAACAGCAACATGTAGCAGCAGCATAACAGCCTCTTTCTGAGGAAGTTTCACTGACTAAGTAAATAATACCACGGAAATCTCTAAGCCTTGTTTGATCTGTTGTGTCATGGAAGTCGTCATTGATTTGCTAGTTCAAATAAAAATAGTCATTTAAAATAACTTGACCAACTTGGACAAACAGAAAACTTACCAGCAAATCAAGAACCAATTGAATCAGTCCCAGGAGAGATTTTATAGCTTGGAGACAAACAGCTGTTTATTCTCTTACACCATTTCCATACGGAGGTGCTACTGACTTACCTCTGGCTTATGGTGCAGCCTCCTGCTTCTTCATCTTGCAACAGCTGATGTTCATTTTTAAGGTAAATTGATGTCATCAAACCACCGGCTTGTTTTTTTTTTAAACTATTATTTGTTTTTTGTCTCTCATATTTACATGAGAACAGAAAATCTTTCTCCAATTATTCCATTGTGAATATGGAGAGAGAAAAAATTGACGATACTAATAATGCATGTTTATTTGAGAACATCATGTCCAACGATGTCAATGGTCCCGTGTTCTGTCTCCAATTATGATTATTCCATGACACCACCATATCCAATTCCAGGCCAGGAGCTCATTTTAGATCGGTCTTCCAGTATCCTGTACTTCTTCCACCGCACCACTGGGTTTTAGGACTCGACCGCTTCTCTCGCTCAGGTTGCTTTGTTTAAAGCTCGGTGAGATTGTTGGCACACGCACACGCAGACTGAACAATCTCAGCCATAAAGTGCTGTTAGTCCTTCAGAGTTGCCGTGAGACTCTCGGTAGCTTCCCTGATCGATATCCTTGGGCTCAGGTTTGGAGGTGCGGCTCAATTTAGGCAAGGCGTTGGTGGTGCCATACACGTTCCTCTTCTTAATAACGTTCTGAGTATTACTCTCAGGGATCCTTAAAGCCTCTGAATTGTGTCGTTGTCCTAACACACATCGTCACATAACTTTAACCCAGAGCCCTTTTGAATTAAATTTAAATAATTGATCAGAATGTGATGTTGAGCAGGACAAAAGTTCAATTAAACTTTATGGGCTAATGTAACAACTAGGGGTGTAACGACTCCGTTCACGATTCGATTTTCTCACGATTATTGGTTTTACTTTAAATAAAAGGCATTTAAGTCTCCTCCAATTAAAACCATTTTAACTAGTAATATAAACAACGAAAAAGAGACCCTGTTATCATGCCCAGTTTTGTATCAATGGTGTGAAAAGTGCCACACAAACATCGGTAAACATCCCATCAGTTTCCTTGAACTCATTACCCATAATGAGAACATAAAGCCGTTTATGATTGCGCCCTCTGGAGTTCAAATAACGAAATGACGTTACTAGATGTGCATACGGAAAACGTACATTTCCATTATAGCTCGTGCCATTTTTGCACTGGGATGAGTCGTGTCACGGTGCATCGTTACACCCCTAGTGACAACTTGGTGATCCTGTAGACTTTCTTTAATGATAAGATAGAAAACATTAGGCATAAAACTCGATGCTCATCACATCACCAAACTATTCAGGTACCTTCCAGATGCAGCACTAGTGAAGACATCTGTTTAATGAGCTGTAAATCAAGATTAGAATTACTAATACTGAACTATCCGCACTGATCAGCTCGTCCAAGTCATCAACATGTTTATTAGATCCAATTCCTACACGTCTACTCAAACAAGTATTACCTAGCGTTATAGAGCCCAGTGTTAGTTATTTTAAATTCATCCCTTACCTTAGGTTATGTGCCCAAATCCTTTAAGTCTGCCGTTATCAAACCACTGATTAAAAAGCCAATCTTGACCCTTGTGTGATATCTAATTATAGACCAAATTTCAAATTCTACCGTTTCTGTCCAAAATCTTAGAAAAAAGCCGTCTATCAGCAGCTCTTGTAGTCACTCCAAAGGAATGAAATTTATGAAACATTTCAGTCTGGCTTCAGGCCCCATCATAGTACTGAAACAGCATTACTTGGGTAACTAAATGACTTGTTAATGTCCTCAGATAAGGGATGGTGTTTCTTTTCTTGTTCTGTTAGATTTAAGTGCAGCATTTGACACTATAGATCATGATGTTTACTAAAAAACTAAACAGAATCTAGAAAATACTGTAGGTATTAAGGGATCAGCACTTTCTTGGTTTAAATCCTACTTAACTGACCGGTACCAGTTGTTCATATAAATAATCTAAGGTCTAAGCTCTCAAAAGTGAAGTATGGCGTGCCTCAGGGGTCAGTGCATGGCCCGCTTTTATTCTCTCTGTACATGCTGCCACTAGGCTCAGTTATTCGTAAACATGGCATTAGTTTCCACTGCTATGCAGATGATACACAGCTGTACATATCAGCCAAAACTAATGACAGCCTTACAATCAACAAAAATCGAGAACTGTGTAAAGGAAAATAAAAGATTGGAATGTTATTTAATTTTCTCTTACTTAACTCAGATAAAACATGAGGTTCTATTAGTGGGACCGAAGGCTGTGAGAGACAGGTTGGCTACATCTATCCTAAATCTAGATGGGCTGTCCAGTATTGCCCCGTCCGTCTATAAAAAACTTAGGGGTCACATTTGATTCAGATCTCTCCTTTTGATGCACACATTAGCAGCATCACTCGAATTGCTTTCTTTCAATTACGTAATATCGCTAAACTTAGAAATATCCTCTCTTTTAATGATGCAGAGAAACTTGTTCATGCGTTTATAACCTCAAGGTTGGATTACTGTAACGCCTTACTTACTGGATGCTCTAGTAAATCTATAAATAAACTTCAGTTAGTTCAGAAAAGCAGCTGCCCGAGTGCTAACTCGAACTAGAAAATTTGATCATATCACTCCTGTTCTATCATCACTGCAACTGGTTACCAGTCAAATTCCGCATTGATTACAAAAATACTTCTTATAACTTATAAATCTCTACATGGCCTGGCCCCACATTATCTGAGTGAACTCTTAGAGTCTTACAATCAAACTCGTCTACTTCGTTCGCAGGGTGCAGGACTTCTTTTAGTTCCTAGAATTAAAAAGTTCACAGCCGGGGAAAAGGCTCTCATACATGGCCCCCCAACTATGGAATAAACTTCCCACTTTAGTTCGAGATTCAGACACTCTCCAAAGTTTTTTAAGTCTAGGCTAAAGACATACTTATTTACGCAGGCTTTTGACTAGATTTTAGACCAGGTTGCTTGGCTTGGGTTGCTGGGGCGGGAGTCTGGAGTCATGTCTGGCCTGCCTGCCTTGTCCGCTAGCCGGGAGTGTCCGAGTGGGCGGTCTGGCTGAACTGGGCTTCGGTCCTCGTGATCTTGACTCATGCATCCTTGCCTTAGAATAAGGGCAGAGCTGGGGGTTTCATAGACAAAGAGTCTTATGGTGATCAGAGACGTTGGGTTGCTGTCTTCTGCCGCCGCTCGTGGGGTTGCCAATGTCTCATGTGATCCCTCTGGCTGTGTTTCCTACCAGTTCTCCTCTATCTATGCTATGCTGCTATAGCTAATGCTGCCGGGGTCTCATGCTAACACTTGGCAATCAGTGATTGACATGGCATCAGTGATTGTTAAATAGACACTGTGCTCTTAATCAATAACTAATTACATTTCTGTTTTCTCTCTGAGCTGTGTTCCGGCAGTTCCAGCCCCACACATGATGTTCATCTGCTGGAGCTCCACTCAAGCTGCTTCCGTCATCAGCTCCAGACCCACCCATACCCGGGCCACTTAATGCCGATGTGCATACTTCACATTTTATTCGAACTTTGACTCCATGACTTTAGTTTTTCGCTCTTAGATTTATCATCTACGCCCGCCCAAGGAGGTTGGGTCCCTTTTTCTTGGTCCTCTCAAGGTTTCTTCCTATAACACTCCGGGAGTTTTTCCTTGCCACTGTCGCCCTAGGCTTGCTCAATTTGGGATTGGACGTAGATATTAGGAGATAATCTAAACTTGTAAAGTTGCTTTGAGACAATGCTCCATTGTAAAAAGCACTATATAAATAAATCTGACTTGACTTGACTTGACTGTAGAGGCACTGCATAGTTTTTTAATTCGGTGCACCGACAGGTCGCTTTTGTTTCTGGATCTGCCCAGTTTTATCACGTGGTAGTCTTTGTAGTCCTGCTTTACTTCCATTCATTTATGTGCATTACATAATCCATTACACGAAAGCCTCGTTGGAATTAATCGGTTGGCATCCAAAACTAATTCCACAGCTCCTTCATTAGGTACACCTGTACAACCGCTCGTGAACGCAAATCTCTAACCGGCCAATCACACGGCAGGAACTCCATGCATTTCGGTAAGTAGACATGATCAGGACGAGCTGCTGAACCAAACCGAGCATCAGGTAAAAGAGAAAACACCTCGTAACGGCAGAGCTCGAGGTGAAAGCTGAGCATCGCTTAAGACACTTCCCAGCAAGAAACACGACCGACACAAACGACGAGTCCACCAGTTGTATTTAATCAGTAAATTTGTCGGCATTAGCTCAGAATACAAAAAAATAAATAAAATAAAAAACTAAACAAGGGAGGAGGAAAAAAGTGCATAATGAGATCATTCCGGTGTATATCATGTGGGTTTTATGGATACATCAGTATATGGATATGCTTTTTTTCTTTCATTCACGGATAAAAAAAAACAGCATTAGCAGCAAAACAAAATAAACACGGTGTAGAATAATGTGATAGATGTGGTTCGCTGTATGAGAGGATTAACTCACTACATATCAAATATCAATATGGCATCAATAGTTATCAGTACAAATACGCTCTCAGACACGCTCTCTCTAAGCCCATCTCTCTCTCTCCCTCACACACACACACACACACACACACACACACACGTTGGTCACAGTTTACAGGTCGATAGGGGTCCAGAAGTCAAGTGTAATGTACCGTAAAACATTGAACCCATTAAACTCAACTCACACACGCGCGCACACACAGACACACACACGCAAAGAAATAAAACGCACAGTACCGCCCACACACACACACACACACACACACACACACACACGTCGTGATCCTTATGCTAAATTATGCGTTCACTCTAAAGACTGGATGTGTTTCACAAAGCAACGACGACCGAGCGCAGGGAGAAAACAACAACACAAACCCGGCTACAGCGCTTCTGTACGCAAGTCCACCAGAGGGGTCTGCAAAGTTCTGTCCTGTTATGCTGACGGACATTTTGACGCTCATGTGAACAGAAGACGTTGTTTTAAAAAAGGATTAGCTTCGAGTCAAATTTTAAACCAAAAACAAAATTACTACGAAAGCCTTTACACATCGACGCCATGCTATCGTTACGTCGCTGGGACATGAAGACGGCGCATACAGTACTGTGCAAAAGTCTTGGGACACCAATAGATGTTGGTTTAGCAATGCTCTAGCGACCACATATAAAACTTAATTCCATAATCCTCTTTTCCAATGATCTTCACTCAACTATCCACTCGAGCTTCTATCTATATATATATATATATATATATATATATATATATATATATATATATATATATATATATATATATATATATATATATATATTTATATATTTATATATTTATATTTATTTATTTATTTATTTAAGGCTTTTAGGGGATAAGGGTTGGTTACCACTGTAGCCTACGGAAACTTTTTTAATTCTGCATGGAAGCTTCTTGCATTTTCTGGTGGTATTCCAATGAAGAGGCTGAGAAATACTTATATACAGTCATTATACCATCTAATGGTGGCCTAAGACTTTTGCACAGCACCGTACCAAAGCCGTTTTAAGCACTGACTCTTTTCAGATCAAAACAAAACCAAAAACAGGTAGCTTTTAATAGGAATGCATTCTTCCGAAAGCCTTTACATCGACGCCATGCTATCAGTACGTCGTCAGGACATGAAGACGCTGTGCAAAAGTCTTAGGCCACCATTAGATTAGTTGTTTCAGCAATGTTATGACCATGACTATACATAACATTGATTCCACTCCATAATCCCCTTTTCCACTGATCTTCATTGCAGCTTTCGTATATTATAGCCTCTTCACCCTGTTCCCCTTCGGAAAAAGTGGTTTCTTGGCTGATCAAGCTTCTTCACACCCCTTCTCCGGATGGTAAGGGTTAAGGGGAGGTCACTAAATATTTGCCACTAGTCTACATAAGCTTTCTGGGGTTTGTTTTCCATTTGTTAAATACAGCATACACATTTTCTGTAGTTTCTGGTTGTATTCCAATAAACTCAGAACTACTTACATGTGGACGTTATACCATTGCCAGAACAATAGTATATCTAATTAGTATATGTGGTGGCCTAAGACTTTTGCACAGTACCATAACGACGGAGGTTTGAGCCAAAGCCATTGTAAGCCAAGCAACGACTTATCTGACCAAAAGCAGAAGCCTTTAAACGGACACCATGCTATCGTTACATCGTTGGACGTGAAGACGACGTACATCATCAATAACCTTTGTATTTTATTCAGGAGACAGGCGGCAGGTCGCTACGCCGGAGCACAAAGAGCGGCACGGGAAACCGAAGCCTTAGACAGTTTCGCTTCAGTGGTTATAAATTCATTAGGCAACAGAAAACCGTTTGGTTACGAGGGTATGACAGGACCCTGAGCTAAACCCTTCACCCACAGTACGTCAAAAGATGGCGTACGTCATTCTACCGGTATCGCAATTATCCGGGCCATATCGGCCAGCCCTACGAAGAAACTAAGAGTTAAGCCATTTTCACACCGAGATTTTAACGGACGAAAAAATGCACGACAAGTTTGAAAGAGAAAGAAACAGCAGCGCTGCGTCATGTTTAATCA
>JAJAGP010000278.1:300000-342500 GCA_025084515.1 Ancistrus triradiatus | reverse complement strand
ACCCATTTGCATGCAGATCTCTCCGATGGCCCAGGTAGCGTTATTACACACCGAGATAAACTCAGGGTTCAGATTCGTCCCCAAAATCGGCATGAACTCGGCTACACACAGAGACACAGACCACACACACCCACGTTTAAGAGTGGGCGCCAACAGCGTCCAGAAATAAGAGCTTAACGACAATAACAAGACTGATTCACAGAGGAAGAGAAACGAGAGAGAGCTTTCAGTACAACATCCCAGGGGCAGGTTTTACATCAGTGCATGTGGGAACAGATATTTAAAGATTGAAGCTGTAGTCAGACAAAGCGTGTGTGTGTGTGTGTGTACACGTGTGCTTACCAATGCAGGGTTTGACATGAGGAAAACAGGCTTTGGTCAGGTCACCCAGCAGAGCAAACGAGCTCTGTCTCACCTCTGGC
The DNA here is from genome assembly GCA_025084515.1 of Ancistrus triradiatus. NCBI lineage: Eukaryota > Metazoa > Chordata > Actinopteri > Siluriformes > Loricariidae > Ancistrus > Ancistrus triradiatus. Next base: position 342,078 of record JAJAGP010000278.1, on the reverse strand, counting down.
ATCGTGTCCTGCAGAGAAACACAAACACAGCCCAGGTCTCTTACACCGCCGACAGGGGGTGCGGCTACATGCACTTCATAAGCTGATCTTCGGCCGATTACTGCAGGTATCGGATTATTTAAGCGGTCTTATATTAAACAGCCTACTCCCATCAGGAAATCAGATTAACAAATCCCATAGAGAGAGCTGAATTTTACTCCAGTAATCGTATTACTCACAGCATGTATACCAGTTACCTGATCTCCTAACCCGACACGGTTGCCAGGTCCAAGTGTTCTAAATAATTGGCTTTGTTTAGCCTTTTTCCCCACCAACTTCAGTGGATTCTCTCTTGCTGGATCTGGCAACCCCAGAATTGAACGGGCCACAGAACTAAAGGCGGTAAAACGGTTATTGAATGCTTTGTGGAGAGTCTGACGCGGTATATAAGCGAGAAAACTAGTCGTTTGATTATTTCATATTAAAGTTAATATTTCTGTGAGATTATTGGACAGTTGCTTGATCGGATTATGGACAAAATCTGATTTTCTGCAGTTATTTTAAGATTAGAATTATTAAGTACAGGTAAAAATACTCCTTTTCTCTACACCAGGGGTTTACAAAATAAAACCTAATAAACAAACAAACAAGATGGAAGTAAGAGAAAGGATAGATAGACATCGTAAACACCTGCATGCACTGGAACAGGAGGGTCATGATGTTGCTGCGGGCGACCAGCTGATCGACGTGCCCACCGAGACCCTCTGCCAGTCCGCTCAGCAGGTCCAGGGCCACGATCATAAAGTCCTTATCCGGAGCCTCATACTGATCCGGCTGCTGACTGTACATCTGCGCACACACACACACACACACACACACACAAGGAAGAGTTAGACTGTCAGCCAACAACACCTTCTTCTTCAGTTAGTCCGTGTGTGTGCAGGTCTGTGCTCTCACCATGGCCTGAGCGAGGGTTTTCTGCACCAGCGTGACACAGCGCTGATACACAGGCTCACAATAGGGCAGGAAGCCGCTCTGCAGCGCCGTGGCAACAGACGACAAACACTACAGGCAAAAAACACACAACCAAGTTAGAGAGAGTCTCATTTCTGGACCGAAATAACAACAAAAACCAAGGAACAACTCGAAATCAGGGTATCAAACATCCACCTGTCCATTCAGCCAGCATACAACTACCAACCCCAGAACAGCCATCCATGTTGAACAACGAGGTAATGCACCACCCACCTCCATACAACCATCATTTAGCAGACGCCCTGATCCAGAGGGACTTACAGAAGTGGGTTCTTCTTAGTAGACATCACCTCATGTTAGTACAAATAAGCAACAGCCAAGAACTCCATCCGACTAGTTCGGATCTGATGTAGGCGAATCCACAAACTGGGACCATTTTCAATATAACGTTATTAAACTTTGCTTAAGCTATCCATCCATTCCTCACCATATCGACCAAACATGGGCCAACCTGTGCATCATACGTTCCGCAAGCGTCTATATGTGCATGTGAATGTCTAGCTCACACCCATCCATGGGTTCGAGAGTCCTGTCGGCATCAGGGAGGTACTATCGGAGTCGGTTTTCTACTCATGCTCCTTTATCGTAGTCAGAAACGTAGAAGCGACTGACCATAGCAGCTCAAACCGGCTTCCCGATCCTACCTCCAAGAGCGGGAAGAGGTCTTTATCCTCGTCCTTCAGCTCGTTCCATTTCTGAATCAGGGGAGGCATGAGCTTCTGGATGTACTCCTACAGACAAGGCAGAATGATTATAAGAATGGGGATGATCTACAAAAACAGCCATAGAAACGTTTTAAGTGACAGAACTGCTTTCATTCATGGACAGACGTGATGAGATCAGGATTCTCAGTATTCTAATTACAGGAATATTTACAGAAAATCCCATACTTAGTAAAGTGACTTTTCTTCATAACGTGCTGCACTTCATCCAGGTAAACAGGACCAATTACTCTCTTTAGAGGGAAACATGCAGCTGGCCGCTGCTCTAAGCACTGATGATATCCTCCATACTCTCTTAGAGGCATAATCGTATCACGATACAATAAAATATCATCCTGTTGCCCACCCCTACCGGTTATGAATAAAAATCAGATGTTCTGAACCACTTCCATAAGAACAAAGCTGTAGGCTGCAGGTACCGGCTGGTTGAGGTGGTGTCCCACGGAGTCGGCGAGGGTCCCGATGGCGTCGTACAGGATCAGCAGGTTCTTGTGCTGGTACTTCCCGAAGGCAAAGACCAGAGTGTCCAGGATGAAGCTGAGATAGGGGACCAGCTCGGTGCACGCCTCCTCCTCCAGAGTGGCAAACGCACTAACGAGAGACAGAGACAGGTCGTTAAGACTGAGGGGTCGGCCGCGATTACTGAAAGGTTTATTAGTAACCGACGGACCTGCAGGCGGCCTCCTGCACCCTCTTGTTTCCGTCGAGGATGCGTTTGAGCAGCTCGGTCATCAGCGGTTTGAGGTGGGCGTCGGGCGGCTGGCTCACCACCCAGTGGGCGTAGCGGCTGAGCGTCCAGCAGGCGATGGAGCGCACCAGAGCCTTCTTATCACACAGACACTGGATCAGGTGAGGGATCAGCTCGGGCAGGTAGGGGACCATGCCCTGCATACAGCCTGGAGACAGAGGGGCAGGGAGAGAGCTACACTTCAGGCTGCCTTCATCACCACCATATAAGCAACATTTCTGCTCGGTGTCCAGCACAGCTTACACACACACACACACACACACACACACACACACACACACACACACACACACATTCATAACACAAAACCATATTTACTCTTAATAATTGACGTTTAAAAAAGTTAATGCATCCTGATTGATGCCACATAAAACCTTACTCTGCCTTAAACTCTTAAAGTTTGTTAGGCATTTTTTAAAAAGGCAAGTTCTATCCTAACCCTACCTGTTAATAAGACCCATTATCATTTTCTTGGGATCCAGATAACGTTCCCCATGCATTTTGTTTTTTCTAATACGCCAGAGAACCAGTTTTGCTTCACTACTAGTATTTACTGATAGGGAGAGAGAGACAGACCGAAAGGAGAGAAAGACAGACTAGCGGCAAGAGACAAAGACAGGTAGCGAGAGACAGGGTCAGGTGCTGAGACGGGGAATGAGACAGGCAGTGACTGACAGAGAGAGAGAGAGAGAGAGAGAGAGAGAGAGAGATGGCGACAAAGACAGTGAGACAGGTGAGAGACGGGGAACGAGATAGAGACAACGACACAGACAGAGCGCGAGAGAAAGAGAGCACTAGAGAATGAGAGAGACAGGCAGTGGCTGAAAGAGACAGGTTGGTAGGGAGACAGAGACAGGCAGCAGCAGAAAGAGAGAGAGCGCACCCGTGCGCGAGATGGGCAGCGGCAAAGAGAGAAAGGTAGCGGCGGAGAGAGGGAGAGAGAGAGAGAGAGAGAGACACACACAGGGAGAGAGAGGGAGAGAGAGGGAGAGAGAGAGAGAGAGAGAGAGAGAGAGGGAGAGAGAGAGAGAGAGAGAGAGACGCACAGTGACAAAGGGGGAAAGAGATAGAGATGGACAGAGGGAGGGAGAGAGAGAGAGACGGGCAGTGGCTGAAAGAGAAAGTCTCTTTACTCAGACAGCAAATGTGCAGTGAGAATCGGGAACCACAGAACCGATTTCTTTGTGCAGGGTCGAGGAGTGAGACAGGGTGCAGTCTGAGTCCCACACTATTTAATATCTATATCAATGATCTGGCAGCAGCACTGGATCAGCCCAGTCTCCCCGCTCTTACCCTACACTATTCAGAGATCAGGTGCTTACTGTACGCTGACGATCTGGTTCTGATGTCACCCACAGAACAGGGGCTCCAGCAAAGCCTGGACCTACTGGAGCAGTACTGCAGCAGATGGAACCTAACTGTGAACCTGAGCAAAACCTGATCTTCCAAAAGAGATCCAGAAGTCAGGCCAACAAATATGAGTTTAGCTATAAAGGGCAGGTCCTAAGCCACAGCACCAGCTACAGCTACCTGGGTATAGAGGTTGGCACATCAGGGGGGTTTGGCCTGGCTGTGAAAGCTCTCAGTGAGAAAGCCAGAAGAGCTCTGTATGCTATCCGATCTAAATTCGGTCCAATTAATATCTGGATAAAATTATTTAACTCAATTATAAAGCCAATTTTGTTATATGGGTGTGAAGTATGGGGACCGAGTTTGGTTCTAAACCCAAAAAACTGGGATAGAACCGCAATAGAAAAAATACAATTGGAATTTGCAAAGAAAATTTTAGGGGTGCACAGAAGTGCGTCCAATAACGCCTGCAGGGCCAGACTGGGCCTTTACCCCCTGCATATGGACATCCGACAGAGAGCGATGACATACTGGCACTCACTCCATCAGGCTGAGCCACATTCCATCAAATATAAAGCCCTCCTGTCCAATCAGCTCTCCCCACATCCCCACCCACTCTGCCAACTCACCCAGAACCTCAGTGACATCATCAGCCCAAACCCATCCTCATCCACCAGAGTCACGAACAAAAAGATACACCAAGCTCTAACCCTCAACTACGCCCCATATGGAACAAACTAAAATGCTATCAGATCCTAACCAAACGACCCAATTAGCCCAAAATCTATCAATTAAAAACTCAGAGGAAAATCCTCACTAAGTACAGGATCCGTGACCATGAGCTGGCGGTGGAGAGAGAGAGACACCACAGAAACTGGAAGCCCAGAGATGAGGTTCTGCAGATACTGTGATCTGAAACAGGTTGAGGATGAAGCCCATTTCCTCCTCTACTGTCCTACATACTCATCCATTAGAGAACAGTTCTTTAAGCGGTTGGAGGACCTGAACACCGGGTTCTCTGCTCTCTGTGAGGATCAGAAGCTCCGGCTGATCTTATGAGAAGAAGCAGGAGCAGAGCGCGTAGCTGCTCGATTCGTCTCTGGTCTACATCACTGCAGAAACTCAACTCCATCCACAGACTATCAGAACTCCAGCTAACTACTGTTTGTTTGGTTTGTTATACCTTTAAGTCTTTGTATACATGTTATTTTTTATTTATCATTATATCACATACGCTTTGGCAACATTGTACCATAACAGTCATGCCAATAAAGCATCATAAATGAAATGAAAGAGAGAGAGAGAGAGAGGCTGTGTAACATAACACCCACCTTCAGCGATGGCCCCCAACACCAGGATCCCGGACTCCTTGATGACCCAGTCGGGGTGGAAGAGCAGTCCCTTCAGCAGAGGTAGCAGGTGGGGTAGCAGCTCATCACGGAACACGTTAGCCAGGACGTCCAACGCCGCCGCCGAACACTTCCCTACGAACACCCGTACGCAAATAAGACTGTCCCGCAGGGTACTCCCTCACACACACACACACACACACACACACACACGAGCTGCTGAGACTCACGGAGGTTCCAGTCAGACAGCGTGTCATCATCGTCGTCCTCATCTTCGTCAATGTCCTCTCCCTCTTCGCCCTCTCCGCCCTCGTGCTGCAGCGTGACGGTGCGAGACTTGTGGAAGCGAGGCTTTATGTCCTGCTCGCTGTCCGGCACCGTATCGTCCTCCTCCACGTCACCCTGAAAGAAACGTGTATCGCATCACCGCTGTGCGTGCACCAAGGAGGAAGTTCAGCCTCAGCGGAGACGTGGCTGTGAGAAACTGGAGCTCACACACCTTCAGCAGGATGATGTCGATCTCCGAGTACTTCATCCCGTTCACCAGGATAGGGATGAGTCTGAGCAGAGAGCAGAAAAATGTAACAACTGATGCTTTGACTCTGGATTAGAGACAGACATGGCTCAAGTGAAACTGAGGCCAAATGAGTACGTGCAGGTACGCATCGCCTAACATCCACGATAGGACCTGTGTGTAATACAATGCTACATGGGACACGTGTCCCACCCTCAGCACCACATACTGATCTCTTTATAAAAGACTAAAGATATACTTTTAATACTTGGATAAATAACCAAACACTTCCATCCATCCCTGTGAGCTTTATCTCCATCATTCTCCAGCCTTTCAGTTCTATTCCACCAGAGCTTTTCACTTTAGATCTTTAATATCCATGTTTTTAGAGGCAGCCTGTTGCTCGGCCTACAAGCTCTTGAGCTGTTCTGCCCGGCAACCGAGCTCTGATTGGTCAGCCTGATTTGAACACAGAAAAATCAGTTTGGGGTTTGCTACACCTCATACTTCATATTTAGACACACTTCAGCATTTCACAAAAACAAAAATACCTCCTGTTCAAAGACTGTGCTCAGTTATTATCTGAGGAAGATAATGAGGTCTCAAGAGCTTAAGACCAAACAGTTCCAGAAGAAATATTCAGAGCACTGTTGTGCCCCCTTGACTCGGCGTCTGAGGAATTTAATGGAAGTTGCCATAGCTTCCCAGCCCAGAGGGACCTCAGGAGACAGTGGCTGATAAACATCCGTCGGGACACTTTATCACTTCTCCACATACAAAGGTCTGCAGCAGACATTTCACACCAGATCACTTGGCTGAACCGAAAACACCAGAAGGTCGGAGAAGACTGGCAAAATGAGCAGTGCCTACTACGGCACTCGGACACGGTGGTGCAGGGAAACACCGGATCTGCAGCTTCACGAATTTGCACATTTGTTCCTTGGAACCTAACACCTGAAATTTGTGCAGCAGATGTAATCTGTAGATATTTAATGTTGTATATATCATTGTTAGCCTTCATTTTGTTGAGGATAATAACAAACATTGGGACTCTGGAAGCCTAGCGGTTAAGGTGCTGGAACCAGGACCAGGGTTCAAATCCCACCTCTGCCAAGCCGCCACCTGAGCAAAGACTCTTATCCCACAATTGCTTGGATTGTAAGACTATATCAATTGTTGGGTCCTTGAGCAAGACCCATAACCCACAACTGCTTGGGGATAATTTGTAAGTTAATCAATTGCAAGACACTTTGGATGCTACCTGTATATAATTTCTAATGCTGTAACTCTAATGTTCTACTTACTGTATCTAATCATACTGCACCTAACCACCATTTGCAGTAGTATTTACGTTTATAGGGACTCCCGCTGACCCTACTGTATCCAAATCCAATTTTTTTCCAATCTGATAACTAATTTGCTGTTAAATGTAATACATTCGCCAACAGACTCCCAAGCTTTGAGCCCTTAATGGGTTTTTGGAGGCTCATTGCAAACGCCAGAGCAGCACTGTGGAGAATGCGGAAGTAATTATGCACAGTTATGATCTCTATAAGAAGCAGCGAGTCACAACAATGGACGCTAAAATGAAAGCAAGTGGTGAATACTCACTGCACCAGGTGTCCCGACAGGGCCTCTTTACAGATGGGTTGTTCGGCCAGCGTGAGCCAGAACTCGCACGCCTCCAGAGCCACGTTCTCATCCGGGTCCTGCGTACGCTGCAGCATGTACTGCGGGCGCAGGAGAGACACGAAGGTGACTTAAGCGACCCTGAAACGTGCCGCGGTCCCACAGCGACCAGACCTCAAGCTGACAGAGCGGCTTCGGAGCAAAATCTCCACGGAAGGTTTCAAGCAACTTAAGAAGGGAAAACCAGCGAGGTGTACCTAATAAAGTGGCCGGTAAGTGTATGATCTATGGTTCTCGAGCATGAAACGAGACTCCACGATAACTCTACACTGTTCAGGGTCTCACCTGGATGATGCTGTGCATGTGGGGAATGAGGCGGTCTATGCGGACCTCCAGCAGCATCACCAGCGCCCGGCACACGTTCTTCCTCACCTCCGAGTCCTCGTCGGCCGCCAGCGCAAACAGAGACTGAGACGGAACAAGAACGCACGACAAATTAAGAGTTCCGTCGAGCCGAAGCAGTGTCGCGGCAGGTACGGAGGGCGGGCGCTGCCCCGGCACTCACCTCTATGAAGGTGTCGATGTTGTCCATCAGAGCCTGAGCTCGACTGATGATGAACTGATTCACACACGCTATGGCATGGGACCTGACGGGGTGGAGATCCAGAAAGAGGAGATCCTAATCAAAATCTGTCCGGAACAGTGCCGGACTAAGGCCCAACTGTTGGGTTATGGAACGCCAGACAAGCTTATAACGATACACAAGCTTACAGTACCAGTCAAAAGTTTGGGCGCACCTTCTCAGCCAGGGTTTTTCTTTATTTGTTAATGTTTTCTACGTTGCAGATTAATATCGAAGACATCAAAACTATGAAGGAACACGTACGCAGTCGTGTAGTAAACACAAAAGTGTTAAAGCAGAATAGGTTTTATCCTTTAGGTTATGTGTTTACCTCTGCACAACAAAGCTGATGGAACTAAACATGTTAAGGCCTGAAATTCCTTAAGTTAACTCTTGACAATGCACACCTGTTCAGGTGAAGACCTTAAAGCAGACAGAATCCCAAGAGTGTGCAAAGCTGCCCTCAAAGCAAAGGGGGGTCAACATATTGTAGTTCATCTAACTTCTTTGTTTACTACATCATTCCATACGCGCTCCTTCACAGCTTTGATGGCTTCAATATTAACATTAAATGTAGAAAATAACAAAAACAAAGAAAAAAAAAACAAAAAAAAACATTGAATGAGTCCAACGTGTCCCCAAACTTTTGACTGGTACTGTATATACACACTCCGATCAGGCCAGTTTAGAGTAATCAATGAACCGAATGCACGTCTTTGACCTGTGGGACGAAACCGGAGTACCTGGAGTAAGATTAATGCCAAATAGCTTACACTGATACACTATACGGACCGAAAGTATTGGGACGCCAACGTTCATAAAAGTGGACTGCACGGTTAAATGCTTGGTTTTATACGCCTGTAATAACAGGACTGAAGGAAACTCGCAAATTCAGTGATTCAGAGGTGTGTCCCAATACTTTTGTCCACATATACCACAGAACAGCGAGTGAGAAAGAACGTTTCTGAGATCGGACCTGATCTTGGGGCTGCAGTGCTTGAAGAACTGCAGGAATTTGGGGATCATGATGTTGAGAGGCCGATTCAGGGCATCGCTGTCCAACAGCTCGGACGAATCCTCACAGATCTTCTGCAAAGCACCGAACGAGCCCTACACACACACACACACAATAAAGTCTCATGATATTATAACAGCTCTGCTTAATCCATCTCATGGCATGACTGAGCTCCATCAGTCCCTGCAGATTTGAAGCAATATACACACAGGTGTGCGTTACCTTCTGTGATTCACGAAAGCCTTCCTAAAAAAGTCCAAATGTTCTGAAGAGAAACACTAAGAAGTTCAAAAGAATGTTCTTAAATGCAATTCTTAAAAACTTAAGTGCTCATATTTTCTTACGCAAATCCTAATTTTCTTCTTGAGATTCTCTTAAACAGCAGCTTTGCCATAAACCTTCCTTAAGGAGACTTTTGTATTTAAGGCTGACCTTCACTCGAAAGGTTTTTAAGCATTTACATAAAAATGTAAGTTAAATTAAACACATTTAAGTGAAACATAAGAATCAGAGACGCGAGTGGAACGCTACCATTTACACAGCATTCATTTATGACACCACAATTTATGGAAAGTAATTCTAGAAAATCCTAGATGTTTTTTTTAATTTTTATTATTATTATTTTTTAAATGGGGCAAGGCTGGAGGGTGTGACTGCCCCCACAGTTTGGATAGGGTAAAACATCCCGTCCGACAATCCTGCTGACGGCGTCCTTGTGATTTCAAGTTTTTAAAAGTGTTCTCTTCTAGCGGTCATCCTTGCCTTAGAATAAGGGCAGAGCTGGGGGTTCATAGTCAAAGAGTCTTATGGTGATCAGAGACGTTGGGTTGCTGTCTTCTGCCGCTCGTGGGGTTGCCAATGTCTCATGTGATCCCTCTTGGCTGTGTTTCCTCTTCCTACCAGTTCTCCTCTTTCTAAGCTTTCTAGCTATGCTGCTATAGCTTAATGCTGCCGGGGTCTCATGCTACACTTGGGGCATCAGTGATTGTTTAATAAACACTGTGCTCTTAATCAATAACTAATTACATTTTCCTGTTTTCTTCTCCGAGCTGTGTTCCGGCAGTTCCGGCCCCACACATGATGTTCATCTGATGGAGCTCTCCACTGTGCATAATTCACATTTTATTCGACCATGACTCCATGACTTTAGTTTCGCTCTTAGAGATTTATCATCATACCTGGGCCACTTAATGTCGATGTGCATACTTCACATTCTATTCAAAACTTTGACTCCCATGACTTTAGTTCGCTCTTAGATTTATCATCTACGCCGCCCAAGGAGGTTGGGTTTTCCCTTTTTGAGTCTTGGTCCTCCCCAAGGTTTCTTCCTAGAACTAGGGAGTTTTTTTCCTTGCCACTGTCGCCCTAGGGTTGCTCAATTTGGGATTGGACGTAGTTATTAGGAGATAATCTAAACCTGTAAAGTTGCTTTGAGACAATGCTCCATTGTAAAAAAGTGCTATATAAATAAATCTGACTTGACTCATCACCATCATCATTATTAAATGTTATTTTTATGACATCATTTTTAGAAAATATCTCCACACAGGTTCATGTCTTCCTTGGAAAAAAAAGATATTATGAGCTGAAAATCGATGTGGTATATCACAAAAATAAATCTCGCCATATACCGTATCAAACTCCTAGCGCAGCCCTAACAGTCCTGGGCCTCCTTACTAACGCTTCATGCTGTTGTTACATACAGAGCAGGTAAAGCCCCGGTGAGAGCAGGACGTGTGCTCTACCTCGCAGGTGTTGTAGTCCTCAGAGTTGAGCAGGTTGCAGAGCTGAGGCAGAAGCTCGGGCCACGTCTGCAGCTCTCCTTTAGACGCTATAGTGGTGATCAGGATCCCTGCAGACACACAGACGACACAACATCCCTAACCAGAGAAGCAGGAAAAGGGTACATGGCAAAACAACTCACAGACCTGGAGTGTATGAAGAGACTGGGTAATCTTACATCACACACAGCACAAATCCTTACTCAAACAGCAGCCAGGATGAAGACGTACGAGCGGAGTAGTCCCGGGCGGCCCATTTAAAACAGGACACCGATCAGATAACATAAGCAGCTATCCACGTTATGGCCTACACAGGGCTCCGTGGCTCCTTCCTAAAGCTCCAAACAAAACCAACTACTCACCGATGGTGGCGCGGATGAGGGGCGAGGGGTCCCCGATGTTGTTGAGACACTCTTGCTTGATGAAATCGGCCACGGCAGGAGGGAAGCTCTGATAGTGAGCCTTTACGTTGTTCTTCAGAATCAGACCACTGAGAGAGCGAGTCGGTTCATCTACACACACAGACTCGGTATTCAAAAAACCTGCAGCGGGACCCCTTACATACAGTATTGTTTACATAGTCATTTTCCTGCTACAAACAGAGACCAGATGTTGTTCCGAACATGCTATGTATGCGTCCCCCAGATCTTTACGGTCTGCATCCCAGTCCCTTTCACAGACTCCATGGTCCCGTCTTAAACAAAACCATCATGCTTTTGCTTTCGCTGCACCAACACTTTGGAACGGCCTCGCAAGTGACAGATTCGCTGCATCCCTGATTTTCAAACGCAAGCTTAAAACACATTACATTAGTAATGTGACTCTTCTATTTAACTCAATCCTAACTGTATATGCCACAGACTTAATTCTCCATTTTTTTTTCAATTCATCTTGGCCTATATATTATTCTATTTCAATTTTACATAGGCCATTTTCTTTGCATATATTCTTTAATTATTGTATTTAACATCCAGGCTCCCAAGGTTTCTTCCCTATAAGGTTTGGGGAGTTTTTCCTTGCCACTATCACCTCAGGCTTGCTCAGCTAGGGCTTTGAGCCCATATATTTGTAAAGCTGCTCTGAGACAATGCTGTGTTGCAAAAAGCGCTATCAGATAAATAGCAACATAACTCTGAAATGTGATTTAAAATTTTTGTTCTATCACAGAAGACAAACTCACAACCTCTACATTTATAGTAACAGGCTTGTTTTATGTGTATTTCGAGAGGTTATGGCACATTTTTAGACGAATGGTGACCCACACTAAAAAGCTGTGTAACTCTTGAATACTTTGTTGGATCTGCTACAAATTTTGGATTTAGCTTTACAAGTCCCTGGTGAAACAAAATGTACAGCATGGATCATTTTCCATCACCAGCATCCACACACACACATCATAAATCAAAAAAATAAAAGGCATTTTGGTTTTTTTTATATTTTTCTCTGTATTTGATCTTCTCAAATGGAACCTAAATGATGACATAGAAGCCTGGAGGTGAATAAATATTTTGGTCCAAGTGTTTACTTCAATTTAAGCCCTGAACAACCACTGTGCTTTGTGTGAAACTTAAAATAAGCAGTGTTTAAATGTAGTAGTGCAAACCGCTTGAAACGAACTGTAGAACTGTGGACTGAGGACTATACGCCATTCGGTCGATGGATGGTTGGGAGGCTTGGATCATGGAACAATGTATTTTAGAGCACTTTGCTTTTAAAGGTGCTATATGAATAACATTGACTTCTTTCCTTTAACAACGAGGCCTTAAAAATGATAATAAGTTACAGGAAATTACAATCGGCCATTTGGCCCTGGACGTTGCCACCATAAGCAGCTGGTCACCTCAACAGCCAATCAACGCTGCGGATCCACGAGCAGAGGCGGGACTTTAAGCGCGGAACTCTCATTCGTTCGTGTCATTACCATATCGGTCGGGTATAAAGACTAAAGACTGCTCTAAGGTTCTAACCATTTCTATCCAAGTCCCTCATGTTGGTGTTTATGACCATTTTCTACTTATTTGTACCAGGCTGAAAATGGTGTCCATGTACCTGTCCTAATGCAAGTAGTACTGCTTTGTTTGCATTTTCTCTCTAAGCTATGACTATATCAACTGGTTCACATTCACTCATTTAGTCCGAGTGCGTTTTCTTGCACTTAACCTGACAACGGCAGAAAATCAGATTTAGAGTTTCACCTTTCCAACCAGCCAATCTCGCAAAGACATAACTTCAAAACTCTAATATTAAATAATCAAATTCATATTTTTTAAAGTATATACTGCATTTCAGAGTCTCCTCAAAGTCTTCGATAGCCGTTTAGCGACTGGTGCAGTGAATGCAGGGATGCCAGATCCTGCGAGCGAATCCCTCACCAGGTCTATGTAAATAAGCCCAAAAGAAGCAATATCTGTAAGAATAAGCGGACCTGGCAACCGTGTTCTTTTACACTAGCTGCTCTGTGTGCATGCGCGGACTGAGAAACGCGATAGAAAAGTCTAGCTATCCGACTGATCTTCCGTGTTGTTCCCAATACCGTCTGTCGATGCACTTTTGGCTCGTGTTAAACAAAAGTATCAGGTCATCATACAGTCGTCTTAAGTGCTACGACTTTAACCTACTCAGAACTGTACGTTATCTTCTATAATTAAACACGAGATGGCATTAGGGACCCTTTATATTTACATTACAGCAACATAAGACTGTCACTGGTCAACGTCCATTTCAGTCAAAGACCTGCTCCAGAAGGTAATGCTGAGGTTAAATGGTGCACACCTGTAATTATTACACTGTACTTACAGGAGCTGGGACTCACCTTCAGATTTGAGGCTGGTGAGCACAAAGATGAGGTAATTGTTGAAGTCAGGGTACTGATTGAGCTGCTCCAGTTTCTGACAGGGAGGCTAAGGAAAACACTAACCCAACACAAACATGCCATGTTTAAAACACACACACACACACACACACACACACACACACACACACACACACACATCCCTTTGGGAAGGATACCTCCTGCACAGCTCTCTGCGTGGCCGTGTCTGGAGACTGCGAGTCCTTGAGCAGCAGGAGAACCTGCTGGAGACTCTGTTCGTCCGGCTGCCACTCCATCCTGCGCTCGCACCATAAGCACACACGCAAACACACACACACACGCACGCACAACAGAGAGACGAGGACACACACGCGCGCGCACACAGGCCAAAATAAAACAGACGCACAGAAACACACAGAGGACGAATGAGTGCGCTACACATGGAAATCTACCCGAAATGATCAGCGATGCAACAGGCATACACACACACACACACACACGCTACAAAAGAAACCACACACACACAGTCCAGCTACTGACGCTGCAACTTAACGGGGTGGAAACATATCACAATGGTTCACAGTACAAATCAGAATCGGTTATCGTGACAAGACGATGAAGCAGGTGGGGTTTCAGGCTCCGAGCCGCCGAAAGGAAAGACTGCAAACGTAGCCGTGCACGCGCATCACGTTTTCACACGGAGACAAAACCGAAACGCTCGTTCTGATTGGCGTTGCACCCTAAGAGTTCCCCAACAGCTTGGTTTGTTCCGTCCGAGTGCGTCTCTGCTCTCTGGTCCAGCCTGACGAACCTTTTTCAGTTAAAGATTTGAGTCCATTTCTGTTTTTTCCCCCTCAACATTTTCAGTAGCTGAAACTCCAGTGCTGCCCTTAATGAATTCTATTTAAAGAAATGACTCAAATACAAAGCAGTACATTTGAAAAGCTACCGAGTCCAGCTAAGTAACGCTGTCTGGACATGTTATTAGCGGCACACATTTACATTACATTTACATTTAGCAGACGCCCTTATCCAGAGCGACTTACAACTGATACAGTCTTACAATCCAAGCACTTGTGGGTTAAGGGCCTTGCTCAAGGACCCAACAGTGGCAGCTTGGCAGCGGTGGGATTTGAACCCTGGACCTTCTGGTCCATAGTCCAGTACCTTACCCACTAGGCTACCACAGTCCACAGTCCAAAACATGAACGTCTTGTAATGACAGAAGGGATAAATTATGTTTTTTAATATCGCCATCGGCCACAATGACCTAATAACTGGTTACCGTGTCGGCCCAAGAAACGTTTATCCATCTCACAGTTACTGAGGTGGAAAATAACCACAAAGTCCCATGCAAAAGTCTTAGGCCACCACTACATTAGCAATATCATTGTTTTAGCAATGGTATAATGACCACATGTATACTTATTAGTCTCTACTATAATACAAGCAGCACCTTTGTATGCAGTATTAAACTGGAAGAACATATCAGAAAACAGCTTCTATAAGGTACAGTGCAAGTATTCAGTGCAACTCCCCTTACCCCTTTATCATTGGGACCCAGCTGACCCTCTCACAGGCCGAAGAAGCTTAATCAGGAATGTTTTTTGGAAGGGTAGCAGCCAAGAAACCACTATCAGAAGGAGAACAGGGTGAAAAGGCTAAGAGACGCCAAAGCTCAGACTGGATCAGGATTATACAGTGACGAATCCAAGTCTGACATGTTTGGGTCCAATCGTCCACAATGTCATATGGTCATTACTCCCGTACTAAAACAACAAATCAAATGGTGGCCTAAGACTTTTGCACAGTACTACTGCATTTCTTTAACTGTGTGAGAGAAGAACTTGTATCGCAGGAGACGTTTGTACAGGTCAAGGACGTGGTGACTTATGGAGAACAAGCGAGATACTTAAAACTTGGACTGTGGGAGGAAAACTTAAGGTATTTTATTTTATTAAACTAGGAGATGCGTATCAAAGCGGGGACAGTCTGGACTCAACACTCCACCCTGCCTTACTGGAGATTTACGTTGTCTAGAAAGAGTACAAACCCTGGGTAAGAGTTTCAGTAAACAGAGCTGGATGAGGTCTTGAGCCTAAAGTTTCCACAACAGTTATAACCTTCCTCATATTGTTTTGTTTAGTCCGGTATTAGTGCGTGTAGTTAAACATGAATAGCCCATTTTAGTCACACATAACTGTTAGATTCTCCACTAACCGACTGGGGATGCGGTCATCCATAGGGGTGGGGCAAAACATCAATACAGTGATACTAGGGCTTGGCGGTAGCCTATAGCCAAAAACTTGTATCACGGTATTTAAGGATTCTAGCGGTTTCACATAGATCACACTATGTGTGTTGTGGGGATCACGGGCTTTGCTATAGCTGTGTAGCTTACTCTACTGCCAGGAATACATAGATCCTTCACGGCTTACTTTCACCATGTATGTAATCCGAGCAGCCCACTGCCAAAGCTTCCATGTGTTCCAAATGGATAACAACGCCCTTAGTAGTATCCCTAGTCCATCAATCAGTAACGCTGTATCAAGGGAGCCCATCTAGTCGACTAGCTAAGAGGCACAGTCGAAATCTATAACGCTTCCTTCTCATCGTGTCAGCAAACAATCCCTTAAACGTGTCTCTTACAAAGCATCGGGTGCCTGAAACTGAATTAGTCAGTAAAAGCACTGTGCTGTTCATGTGGCTGCCCGGCACAGCATCGGTTATATCACACCGCCTGAAGGGAATCACGCTAAACCCGCCGAATCCGTTTTATAAGTAAATAATGAAAGCTTTCATTACTGTAAGGTTTACTTCGCCCCACAAGATTACACAAGTCAGAAGGCATGAAACAGCTGTCGAATATAGGCAGATTTTATTGTGCGATCGGCAGCGTCTTAAAGAGAGCTGACAAGGGAGAGGTGCCCATTTCTGGCTGATGCATTTTCACTCCGTAAGACATCCCCCGAATTCAGGGGGCTAATCATTCCTCTGAATCAGCCTCCAGAGTCCCTGCCTTCATACATTTACAGCATTTAGCAGACGCCCTTATCCAGGGCGACTTACAATTGGTACAATCTTATAAGCCAAGCAATTGTGGGTTAAGGGTCTTGCTCAAGGACCCAACAGTGGCAGCTTGGCAGAGGTGGGATTTGAACCCTGGACCTTCTGGTCCATAGTCCAGTACCTCACCCAGAGCTTGGGAAAGCTGAACATACAGGATGTTCTATGGCCGTGGAAGTGCTTTCGTCCGGGCGCTAAGCTGGGGTCCCACCCGGCTCCTAGCAGCGCCTGTCCATCAACAGACAGTTCCAAGCTCGGGTGTGAGAACAACCATTTTATAGTTTCTCATCCCAACTCTGTTTGATCACATGTTGTTCCCAGCTCGGGAAGTACAGTTCTTCTCTGACAGGTGCTGGTCTCGCGTCTTGACCCCTAGGCATTATAATTCATCCTGTGCTGAAGTCAGACTGGGAGGCGGTGAGCTAGTGAGATGTTTTGACTAGCTACTCTGATTATTCCCATCAGAAATTGTAAACACTTGTGTGTGTCAGCCTTACCAAGGGTGCTTATCGCTCTTGCACCTGTGGATTCATGGAGAAAATGGTCAACAACCCTCTCCCAGGCTGTGAGAATGCCCAGACCCAAAGTTTGTATTAGTGTGTGTGTGTGCGCAATGGCTTTGGCATGTTAGGAACTTTAGTGACTGGTACAGAGACACACACACTTAAGCCACCAGACGTTTAAAAGACAACAAACATTGATCAATTATTATTATCAATCAATTATTGTCATTTCACACTTCAACAGGTATGAAGGTGAGTGAGACCTGGGGCAGGTGCACCTTCATAGATGCTTGGGTAACTTGGGACACGTGGTAAAACTTCCCACTTTATTAAGAGTTATTGTCAGCAGACGTACACACACACACACACACACACACACACACACACACCCACCCACCCACCCACCCACCCACCCCTTGGTGAGTCTCGGTTATTTCACATGTTTTTGTGTAATGTAGTTCATTAGTATCTGGCACTCAATCATTTGTAATTTCATTAATAAGCAAATTGATTTTGTGATCTTTTTAGTCTGTAAGTGCATATGGAGAAGTACATTTTGACAGTAGTGTTAGTTTAAGGCAGATTAAAAGAGACAGTAAAAGCATAATCTGGATTTACTATAGTTTATGTAAGAACTGAATACAATTTACATATAAAAGTTAGAGACCTGATGCTACAATTAAAATCTGGGCAGGGAACTGGGCAGCTTTCAGGAGAAAACCAGCCCAAGGTCAGAGACAACCGAGCTGGGTATGGGAGGATAGTTTTGGGGGTTGGAGAACAATCGTGAAATGTCCAGACCTGCTCATGAGTGGATGCTTCTCCACTGAAACTTGAACTCGGCTTGAGTGTGACTTCTGATTGTGAGCAGAATGTGTTCTGTCAAAAAACACGACAACGCCTATGTTTGAGGCTTAGTGATTAATGACATTATATGAAAACAACAGTTTCTGACGAATACGTGAGAATTTAAGCAAATAGCTTCACGTTCACTGGACACGGAGCTCAGACCATGATCGATAAATAAATAACGTCATGGTTTTCAAAGCAAATCTGCGCGGGTCGCATATCGGTCACTGTAAGCTCATGGATTGGACCAAACGGGTAGAGTAAGAGTTCATTATAATGTCTACACAAATGGATATTAGCTAGACTTGTAGATGTTTAACATGATCTTAAGAAGGAACTACTGATTACGATGCGTATCAAACATGGATCTGGCACACAAAACGCATTTTAGATCAAATGGGCATCGCTATCTGTGAGTTTGGACCATGTACTGAAACTTGAGACAAACTACTAAAATCCTGTACATTTTTATCATCAGGATAATTGTTTACAGACAGCAGTTACATCGCTTCAAGGAAAACCCTGCCAGAGTCGGCTCTGAACCCACCAAACCTCTCAACCACCAATAGCAAAGCACTCCGAGTTATGCCCCACCCATTTGGAGCCCTGCAGGTATACCCCACTATTTGTTAGAGCTGTGTTTCTGCTATGGACCGATATGGAGGTATGTGAAAAATGCATACCATATTGGAAATTAACACCGCCCAGCCCTAAGCCATATAATGCATCATCATCATCATCATCTGTGATACGTTCTCGATACACCGGCACCAAACAGAACTAAGTACTTAGTACATGATTCCTGCCATTTGCCTACTTGGAAGCATTTTATCTTCACTTACACAGACACCGTGACATATTGTTGTGCAATATATCGGGTATCAGAATCGTGATATCGTATCGGTGGTACCTCTAGTCATCGATAATGGTCATGAAACCTTCAGTATAACAACCATAATTTTTGTAGGTTTTACTGAAAGAACTGGCATTAAAGTCTAATTGTGTTATAATCTTAATCTAGATTTGTCTCAGCCCACTGAGCCGCTCTGGTTCGTATCCCGCCTCTGGCGAGGTGAGGTTACAACACTGTTGGTGAGAGGTCTCATGAAAGACTGACAAGACCAGCACTGACAAGTACCGCCTCCGGCTGTAGGCGAGGAAGAGGCTGTTCAGATCATCGTCTACTGCCGCCATCCTTCTGACGGCGTGTTGGGAGAGTAAAATCTCTCATACATTTGAGCAGGAGTTCAGAAATGAGGGTTTGACTGGTGAAACTGTCTGCTGGAAGCTCCGTTTTATAAACCATGCAGCTCCCAGTTCAATCGAGCCAGGACAGGAAAAGGCTAACTTTACATAAACACCCTGAAAGTGCTGCAGAGCGACTGAAGAGGAAACGAAGACCAACAGCATGGCTCTCAGGACGTGTCTCTCTCTTGCATCACACGCTCGTTCCGCTTAGGGTGGCTGAAAAATTTTGGTTCGACAGAAATCCAGCGTGCCAACCTGCAAAGATTAAATCTTATAATCTTATAATCTCTCTAACAGAGCATGGATGGTACAGATTAGGGCCTGGAGAGCAGACACTGCAGCTCACGGTGCAGACAGGGTCAAAGTCGATGCGACGAGACGCACATATTTCTCATGAAACCAGCTCGACCATCTCAACACCTGGGAGGAGGAGAGTCGATATATGGACACAGTTCTCATTCAAGACTCTTGTCTCTCAACCATCTCTGGTAAAAACACAACGTTGAAACGACATCAGCCGGCATGTCGTCCTGAATCTGCGGTTAAGATACCCGCACCTAAATGCGTGAGCTCCTATTTTAGCAGTATTAAGGTAGTGCATTGCAAAAGCACTCAATTCGTTATGTTCAAGCCAGTATTTCAGCTAATAAAGTAGGGATTAAGACATGTTTTCAGTCCACGACGTCCCACACGATGTTCATCAGCTCCAGCCCCACCATACCCGGGCCACAGCAGGGGGCAATAACCCTCACCCTCCTCCGGTTATCTGGGGACAAAGTGCCGCCAAGGACTTTCCTGCTTAGACTGGAGATCCTGGAGTGACTCTGTATCGGACTATTTAGTGCTGATGTGCAGATTTTATATTTCATTTGAACTGTCACTCCATGACTTATTAGTTTAGATAAATTAGTTTCATTCTTAGATTTATCATCTACGCCGCCCAAGGAGGTCGGGTCCCTTTTTGAGTCTTGGTCCTACCAAGGTTTCTTCCTCATAACACTCAGGGAGTTTTTCCTTGCCACTGTCGCCCTAGGCTTGCTCAGTTTGGGATTGGACGTAGATATTGGGAGATGATCTAAACTGTGAAGTTGCTTTGAGACAATGCTCCATTGTAAAAAGCACTATAGAAATAGATCTGACTTGACGTGGATGTATTTGACTTTGTCTGAAGAGGGACGGGTTCAGAGCAAGGATTTAAAACCTGGATTCAAGGCACGTCTTGCCATGGGGTAAAAAAAAACCAAAAAAAAAACACTTCAGCCAAAAATAGCATATTTTTTAAGTTCTGTTTTTAATACGTTACAATTTGCACAATAAAACTGTTTACATTCTGCAGCCGTTTCATGCATCCTGATTTCTTCGGATATTGTGTAATTTTGTGTGGGTGGGGGTTTGGTAAGGCCTTCATTATACATCATATATACATGACGGCTTGTTTTATATAATAAATATAATTTAAAACAAAGTGATACAAATTTTGTCACACCACCCATCCCTAAAAATAACCTTTATTGTCCCTAAATTTCAAAACATTATCTGTAGGATCAGTGCATTGATCTGTTAATTACCTGTGCTTTTGAACTCGATGACCCTTTGCAATTTTGGGCGATGGTCAACATCTATACAGCGCATTTAACCTTTAATGACACGGTGCTCGTTGTGAATATGCCTTAACAAGTCTAGTATCGCGGTACGGTTATTTTGGCCATATCGATCAGCTCCACCGAGAACTGAACTGATCACACATCAGCAGGTCCGAACCCATGCAACGGCGAAATAATCGGCCTTTTAGTCCATTTTACTGCCTCATTTTGTAGTCTCTCGCTAACCAAACGCGTTCCCTTTTCCAGACACATGATTTGTGTTTATGTAAATCACGACGTTGGCCTTGCCAGATTCAAAAGGGAGCTGTCTGATTTTTTTCGCACCCGTATTCCCACACACAATTCACCTACTTCGCCAGGATTGGCTAGAAGACCTTTCCGGACGGGCGTATCACCCAATCACAAAAGAGGACACTTTTACTTAACCAATCCCCGCACACTAGGCGGGCTCTTCCCGAAAACGGTTGCGAAATAAAAAAAAACAACGCCGCCGAGAGAAGGGGCCCGATTCGCTAGCGGCTAACCTTGTTAGCTATATATGAGCGCTAGGTAGCTGCCATGTGAGAGAAAACCAGCCAATATGCGACGCCAAGTTAGTAACATAACTGTAAAACATAAAAAGGACGAAGACACGGGAGAAACAGTCACACGTTGATTGCCAAACAGCTTCAGAGAAAGCTAGCCAAGGCTAATGAGCTAAGCTAACAGGTTGAAAGTGCCGCCAAAGGCTTTTACCTGATGTCGCCGACTTGTCAACGCGCTGTGTCGTCTTCTTTTTTTTCCTTAGATCAGTGAGTAAATAAACTGTAACTCAGCTACAGTAACTCTAACGTCTGGTATGGGGCGAAGTGTCTAAATAGCTCTTAATCTCGTAACGTTAGTTATTAAATCACCAGCGCCTCTTTTTCGCACCGCGATCTGAGCGTGGCGCATGGATTCATTACCGTGAACGCTCTCGGCTTCCGTACGTGACTGAATCCCATTTAGCCAATCAGCGCGTCGAAAGAGTGGAATTTAAATGGTTTTATGGTTATAATTCCTAATCTCACCGGCAGATGGAGACAGAGGCCCAATAATTCTATTACTTATATTCAGTATGGACAAAACTTTAACTTTACGTGGCCTGACACTTTGTGACGGAGTTGCTGTGGCTCATACACGCTTACACTTTCAATAAAACCACTCTCATTTAATACTGTAACATGTATAAGCGACTAAATTTCATAAACTGACTTGTTCCAAAAGTGGCATCCTATTACAGAACCACGCTAGAATTCAGAGAGCTATTTAGAAACTAATGTTATAAACGCAAACTCCATGGATAGCTGCTTGATTTTAAACACCTGTAATAGCGGTACCGAATGAAACGCCTGAATTGTGTCCTAATACTTTGTCCATATGCTGCATATTTAAGGAATTTAACACAAATCAAGACGCAAACTTCAAATCTTTACATTCACAATTTTACTCTGTTACCTTTACTAACGTTAACTTAGTAAACAACATAGCATTTAGTGCTTTGTAGTTTGTATTAATAGCAAACTTTCTAGTTTCTTTCAAGCACATAATGCTGCTCTGAATAAAATACCTTACCAAAATATCATTAGTATAAAAGTTGTTTATCAATTTTGTTTCTTTAATTGAAGCTTAGACCTTGACATCCCCCTCATATATAGCAGTTAGCTTTTAGCATTAGCTAGCTGGCTATCATGAGAGGGCAGGAGGATATGAGTCCTTTCTAAACTGCATTCATGAATGTTAATGATATTTTCAGTACTGATTCAGAAAATAGCAGAAATAGTCTGTATTTACACATTTAAGTTTGATGTAAAACTATATTACTAGCTACCTAATAGCGTCCAGCTAATCTGCACAGCTTCCTCTTCAAATTATTAGCAGGCTAAACTGGTACTAAATTTGTAAACAACAGTGCTATACTCTTTGTTAAGACTAATGTAAGTATATATTTATGGCAAGTTTTTTAGATGATAATGATTTAAATTGCTGTTCATTAACATTAGCTTCATAGCTAAAGTAATACGACAAAAAAGGCAAACATGATACAAAACATGACCCTTTTTTATTTTATTTTTTGTCTGTATATTTTGTAATTTTTACCAAACCATTCTTTTAATTGGGTTTAAGATTCCTTCCTTTTCTGTAAGTACAAGGTTACGCTCAGATTTTATTTCTAGTCTAAGAGTGTTGGGTGTTTTCCTCTAGCTGAGAATACAAGAGCTCACACAGGATGCTACAAGCCAAGAAAGTCAGACCATATTACATTTTCAGATTATACCGGCTCTCTGTTAAGTACTTAATTGGCTACAAAGTTCTGCTAATGACTCTGGAATATTTTACTGACCTCCTAAAGCAGTATAGCCTATACTGAAAGCATCATTATTCAATGCAGGTCTTCAATTAATCTCTAGAATCAGTCGCAGCTCAGCTCTTATTTACATTAACAAAACTTAGAGGTCGCCTTTATCTAGAGCAACTTATAGCTATATGGAGGGTTAATGGCCTTTTTCAGGGGCCCTCAGTGGCATCCCTTGTTCAGCTGTTAAGCTCAATAAGTTCTTTAGAGCTCACTAAACCTACCTCTGAACTTTATACTTAATGTTTAATGATTGGTCCTTATTGCCCTTCACTAAAACGTAGTGAAAATCTCTCTGGGCTTTTGTCCTCAGAATAAAAAGTACAAAATACTTTTGTAAATGTAGAATTCCAATGAATAAGACAATAAATGTATTGCAGAAAAAGACTTTATTTCATTTGGACAAAGCAGGACACTGAAAGTAAAACAAGTCCTCCTCAGACAGTAAGCCTTATAAACCTTCCCTTACGCCCCATCTTAACCAACGTGAAGACATCAACACTACATGTGGGAAACCATAACAGGAACACAGATAAAGAGTGAAAGGCAAAGAGTCCATTTTAGCAGAGGGAGCTGATCTCACTCTTGCTGCAGCCCCATTTGCAGCAGGCATTGGACAGTCCCACCACCACATCCCTGCCTTTCCTGTCCGAAGACCTCAAAGCCTCGAGCACCTCATTGGAGATAAGGGAGCGAGCCGGGCGGATAAACACGGAGCTGTCGGGACCCTCGGCAGTCAGGTCATCTCCTTCTAGAGGTTTGTAGGAAAGGCTGGAGATGGAGTTGGCACCCCAACCTTCTGAAGCTCCATCATTGAGGTTGGGTAGGAAGTCACTGCCGAATTCACCTGGGTGGAGGCAGAGAGACATTACACTGTTATTTGTGACTCACAGCTTTACACTTATGCACTTATCCATTTTATCCCTGTGCTACTCGGGTAATTCATGCATAATGTCAGCCTAGTGAGCCTGTATCCTTCTCTAAACAATCTATCAGCTCCTATTTACCTCAGCAGTCAATGGTTTAATGACTAATGGCTCCTGCTAATGACTTCTTTCCTTATATCTTACTGATCTCCTAAAGCACTATAGCCCATACTGAGTGTGCCATTCAGTCAAAGCAGGTCTTTAGTCTTAATTTTAGGATCAGTTCAGGTGGTGCCAGACATTTTGTATACAGGTAAGCGCTTTTTAACAACCGCATTACGTTCTGTGAAACAGGTCGTTGACCGAAATGGACGTTGACCGGACATTACCATAGTCACGTAGTCTTTTTATGGTACTATAATGTAAATATAATGGGTATTTTCACAAGAAAACTGTGCAAATTATATGTAAATGCTTCAGAGATGCCGCTGAACACACAAGTGAAAAAAATAAGCTGCCATCTACACAACATCCCTATGTCCCCACATCATCCGTTGATCCCAAGAGAAGATCAGCCAGATGAACCAGACACTCAACGAGGGAATGTGAACCAGTTTATATAGTTACAGGTTAGAGAAAAAATACAAACAAAGCAGTACTACTTACAATAGGACAAGTACACTTACAAACACCACTTACAGATTGGTATGAATAACTAGAAGAAAGTCATAAAGACAAACACAAGGAACCTACAGAAAAAGGTCTCTAAAGGTCTCTAAACACATCAAACGTGTCAGAACACAAAAGCCAGACTTCCACTCTTAAACTCCCACCTCTGCTTGTGAATCTGCAGTGTTGATTGGCTGTTGGTGACCATAATGTCCCCGACAGTTTCCTATTTCCCTTATTATAATATTTAAGACCTTGGTCATGAAAGCAAACCGACGTTGATTGGGTGGACATTAAACGGCGCTTACCTGTATGTGGCTTAACTCTGACGAGAAACAGTGTAGCCCAACCCGAACACTTTGAGATTACTTAGCAATTACTTGGACTGTGGTAGCCTAGCACTTAAGGTACTGGACTATGGACCAGAAGGTCCAGGGTTCAAATCCCACCTCTGCCAAGCTGCCACTGTTGGGTCCTTGAGCAAGGACTTTTCCCCCCACAATTGCTTGGATTGTACGACTGTATCAATTTTAAGTTGCTCTGGATAAGGGCGTCTGCTAAATGCTGTAAATGTAAATGTAACAGGATTTGGTTTAAGACTAATGTGTAGTTGTATTTATGCCAAGATTGTGGGTGATCATCAGATATCTAAAGTTGAACCACCAACCAGGATGTGGCTGGTTCTTTCTTCTATAGATGTGCACATTTTTACCAAACCATTTCTTTATTTGGGCTTAAGCTTCTCGCAGTGAAACTGCACCAAAACAACAATCAATCTCGTATTTTATTTCTGGGTTGATGGAACTGCATTGGAAAAGTTATTATGGAAACCTTTAGTCCTCCTGAAACTCTTCTTGTACCCTGAAAGTGGCTGTGACCTTATATGGAAATATCCACATTGTGAGGGGAAAGCCCCATACAAAGTAAGGCACGATGTGTCACGGCATTCAATTAAAATTAAAGGTTAGACTGATGGTTGATGAGATTGAAGAAACACTTACTGGAAAGCGATGCTTAATGTCCAGACCGAAGCCAAAAACCTTGTCAAAACAACTTCCTTGGGCTGCCTTTCTTCCAAGGGTCGTTAGATTCACCTCCCCCCTTAACCTCTGTCTTTGCCATTTCTGATGACTGAAACTACAGCGCCCATGCACATAGTCATTGGACTGGCCATTGGAGAATGTTGATTTTACGTGAAGAACCCATGGTAGTTATATTACAAAAGGGAGAAAATCCAAAGGAACAGTAGTAGAAGGGTCAACTTGGCATCCCGATGAAGGTGCCAGATTATTTTTAGCTTTTTAATGCTGCATACAAATGTTCTGACTGTATTCCAATAAACACACTGGGAAATTATACTGCTAAACGCTAAAACAATGGCATATCTAATCTAATGGTGGCCTAGTACTTTTGCACAGTATTTGATTTCTGAGCTTGTAGGCAGTAGATGCTCATGAGTTCCATGGACTGTAACTCAAGTCAAGTCAAATTTATTTATACAGCACTTTTTAAAACACAGCATTGTCTCAAAGCAGCTTTACGAATATATTGGCTCAAAGCCCTAGCTGAGCAAGCCTGAGGCGACAGAGGCAAGGAAAAACTCCCCAAACCTTACAGGGAAGAAATCTTGGAAGGACCAAGACTCAAATAGGGACCCAAACTCCTTGGGCAGCCTGGATGTTAAATACAAGGATTAAAGAATATATGTAAAGAAAATACCTTATGTAAAATTAGAATAGAATAATATTTAGGCCAAGATAAAATTAACTAAAAAAAATAGAGAATAAAATCTATAGTACATATAGATAGGACTGTACCGGAGACTTTCAGGACAACGAGACGTTCACAATCCTCAGCTGCTTCAATTTGTCCCGAGTTAAACACCGACGAATGAATGATGAAGTTATGCGAAAGACAAATGGCTCGCTCTCACCTGGGCCCTCCACGGACCTTCTCCAGCGTGAACCTCCGCAGGTGAAGATGACGGCACGAATGAACTCCCTCCCGCACAGTTTCACCCCGTAGATGGGGTGTCCCTCGGTGGCCTGCGCCCGGCTCGTCAGTACCACCAGCAGACAAAGAGCCAGCACTACCTCTTTATACATGGCAGCAAATGAAGTAATGAAGCCACAGGACTCCTTCGTTATCAGCAGAGAGGTCGTGAAGGCGCTAGCTGGTTGGGTGTTTCAGTGTGCCGGACGCTCCTTTATAGTCCCTCGGTGCACCAGCTTGATGTACCTAGTGTCATAGACACTGTGATAGCGGGGACAGATAGCGACAGAGACCTTTAGTGGGACAAAGGGTCTTTCTGGAGCTGTGTTAATTAACCAGAGCCCGACCTTGAAGGTTAGGTCTAAGGAAATGACATCTCATCATCCTTGACCTTTCTGAAGTTTTCCATACAAAATGGTGTTCAAGGCAGAGTTCAAACATGGGTTTATCCCCAACTAAGTAAACACTGGGACAGTATGGAAAATGCAAATAAAAATACACACAGTGTTATTTCATTGCAGACGGTATGAACCTGAGATATTTCATGTTTCTTTCTGGTCAACTTCATTTCATTTGTCAATAAATATCCATTCCTGCATTTCAGGCCTGCAAGACATTCCAAAAAAAGTTGTGACAGTAAAGCATAAATTGCCCAAAGTATTGCTTTGCAGTTTTTTTCTCCATTGCTTGGGGCCAAAACAACATGTGAAAGCCTTCATACTTGTTCCCAACAGATTTGAATTTCTAATTTGTTTAAAAAACTTGCAAATGTTTGAGCACTTGTAAGCAAATGAAGTACAATTGGCTACCATATCCACTTATTTTTACAACTTCGCGTCAACAGCCTTGAACACCCAATCAACGCTGCGGATCCACGAGCAGAGGCGGGAGTTAAAGTTTAAGAGCAGACCTCCGCCATTCACGTGAAAGCTCACTGTTTTACCGGTTGTGTGCTCACTTGCTCGTTAGCTCACATTTGGACTAGAGCCTGTTCTGACTCGGTTGATGTGTTTAGAGACTTTTTAGTGTTAGATGGCTTTCTGCTAGTTATTTTTAACAAGCTGTAATTGGTGTTTATAAGAGTTTGTCTGTCCTACTGTAAAAAAAAATGAAAATACCCTTCATATTTACACTACAGTAGCCTAAATGATCATGTGACCATGATAACATCCAGACAGCATCCATATCAGTCAACGCCCTGTTTCACAGAGCATAATGCGGACGTTAAATGGCGCACACCTGTAAATGTGATCGAACCCCATCGATAATGATGTCATAAGGTGAGATGAGGCTTTTAGGGAAGGACACAGTCACATCAAAATATCAGATTAGATCAGAGTTTTGCACTGCCTAGCCTAGCATGTTCAGTAATTTGGCTCCTCACACAGTGAGCTGTTTGTGCAGCTCGTTTCGCAATAAGAGTAGCGCCTGTGTGACGTTTCAGTCCGATGACTAATTCTCTAACCACATCACAAGTTCCATCAGTCACCAAAACCACAAACCAACCTTTCATAAGCGCTGAAACCTACCTGTTTTGGAAAACTTAAAGGAGCTGAGGTTCAATCTGGTTCAATGTTTTTGCCTAAGATAAGAGTGCATCTTAAGCTATAAATGATAACTATACCTTCACTATACCTATACACTGCAAAACTAATTATCGCACCTCTGTAATATACGAAGAGAATATCACTAACGGGTACAGCTAATTAAACAGATATTATTAACAGTAGAAAGTCATGATCCTCAGAAACAGGGCCATAGAAGCTGACCCGCCCTGACATTTCAGTCGTATGATAAGACTCAGACGCACAACACAAACCCGTGTGTGTGTGTGGTTGTTTTGCTAAGCTTTGCCTGCTAATCAGTTCTATAGCTTCCTATCAGCAATCCTGCAGAGCCGCTCAAGCGTGAAATAACAAAGCAGGGTGAAATTGGCTTAGTAATTTGGCATTCAGAAAGACAGAGGAGGCGGCGTGTTTGAGATTATTTCGCCGCTATCGTTTTGATATACTGCGCGGTAAATTTACGGAGAGGCTCATTAAAATGCCACGTAAAATGCTTTCTTATCGCAGCTAGCTCACACGGGGCAAGGCAGAGCGCAAGAGAACCAAGAGGAGGCTTTGATTCAGGAGTCAGATGTGGCCTTAAAAACAAAACGGACAATGTTATTGTCGAACCAAGGTTAGCTGATAGGTGCACACGTGTGAGTCCTAGTCGAGTTACGAGTCTGTGGTGTGAGAGTCCGAGTCGAGTCAAGATTCTCTGGTGTGAGAGTCCGAGTCGAGTTACGAGTCTGTGGTGTGGGAGTCCGAGTCATGAGTCTGTGGTGTGAGAGTCCTAGTCGAGTCACGAGTCTCTGGGTGTGGGAGTCTGAGTCATGAGTCTCTGGTGTGAGAGTCTGAGTCATGAGTCTCTGGTGTGAGAGTCCTAGTCGAGTCACGAGTCTGTGGTGTGGGAGTCCAAGTCACAAGTCTGTGGTGTGAGAGTCCTAGTCGAGTCACAAGTCTGTGGTGTGAGAGTCCGAGTCGAGTCATGAGTCTGTGGTGTGGGAGTCCGAGTCATGAGTCTGTGGTGTGAGAGTCCGAGTCGAGTCACGAGTCTGTGGTGTGAGAGTCCGAGTCGAGTCATGAGTCCGTTGGTGGTGTGGGAGTCCGAGTCAAGTCACGAGTCTGTGGTGTGAGAGTCCTAGTCGAGTCACAAGTTTGTGGTGTGAGAGTCCGAGTCGAGTCACGAGTCTCTGGTGTGGGAGTCTGAGTCATGAGTCTCTGGTGTGAGAGTCCTAGTCGAGTCACGAGTCTGTGGTGTGGGAGTCCAAGTCACAAGTCTGTGGGTGTGAGAGTCCTAGTCGAGTCACAAGTCTGTTGGTGTGAGAGTCCGAGTCGAGTCATGAGTCTGTGGTGTGGGAGTCCCGAGTCATGAGTCTCTGGTGTGAGAGTCCGAGTCGAGTCACGAGTCTGTGGTGTGAGAGTCCGAGTCGAGTCATGAGTCTGTGGTGGTGTGGGAGTCCGAGTCGAGTTCACGAGTCTGTGGTGTGAGAGTCTGAGTCGAGTCATGAGTCTGTGGGTGTGGGAGTCTGAGTCATGAGTTCTGTGGTGGTGAGAGTCCGAGTCGAGTCACGAGTCTGTGGTGTGAGAGTCCGAGTCGAGTCATGAGTCTGTGGTGTGGGAGTCCGAGTCGAGTCACGAGTCTGTGGTGTGAGAGTCCGAGTCAAGTCACGAGTCTGCAGTGTGAGAGTCTGAGTCATGAGTCTCTGGTGTGAGAGTCCGAGTCGAGTCACGAGTCTGTGGTGTGGGAGTCCAAGTCACAAGTCTGTGGTGTGAGAGTCCTAGTCGAGTCACAAGTCTGTGGTGTGAGAGTCCGAGTCGAGTCATGAGTCTGTGGTGTGGGAGTCCGAGTCATGAGTCTCTGGTGTGAGAGTCTGAGTTGAGTCACGAGTCTGTGGTGTGGGAGTCCGAGTCGAGTCACGAGTCTGTGGTGTGAGAGTCCGAGTCGAGTCATGAGTCTGTGGTGTGGGAGTCCGAGTCATGAGTCTCTGGTGTGAGAGTCTGAGTCGAGTCACGAGTCTGTGTGGTGTGAGAGTCCTAGTCGAGTCATGAGTATGTGGTGTGGGAGTCCGAGTCGAGTCACTTGTCTGTGGTGTGAGAGTCCGAGTCGAGTCACGAGTCTGTGGTGTGAGAGTCCAAGTCTAGTCACGAGTCTCTGGTGTGAGGGTCCTAGTTGAGTCAAGAGTCTCTGGTGTGAGTCCTAGTCGAGTCACAAGTTTCTGGTGTGTGAGTCACGAATCGAGACACGATTCTGTGGTGTGAGAGTCCAAGCCGAGACATGAGTCTGTGGTGTGTGAGTCCGTGTCGAGTCACGAGTCTGTAGTGTACAAGTCCGAGTCGAGACACGAGTATGTAATGTGAGAGTCCGAGTCGAAACACAAGTCTGTGGTCTGAGAGTCCTAGTCGAGTTACGAGTCTCTGGTGTGAGAGTCCGAGTCTAGTCACCAGTCTCTGATGAGAGAGTCCGAGTTGAGTCACGAGTCTCTGGTGTGTGAGTTCGACTCTAGTCACGAGTCTCTGATGTGAGAGTCCGAGTTGAGTCATGAGTCTCTGGTGTGTGAGTCCGACTCTAGTCACGAGTCTCTGATGAGAGAGTCCGAGTTGAGTCACGAGTCTCTGGTGTGTGAGTCCGACTCTAGTCACGAGTCTCTGATGTGAGAGTCCGAGTTGAGTCATGAGTCTCTGGTGTGTGAGTCCAAGTCGAGTCACGAGTTTTTAGTGTGCAAGACTCAGTTGAGTGCATATCATGAGTCTGAGTCAAGTCTGTGGTGTGCGAGTCTGAGTTTTGAATCTCTAGCGTGAGAGTTTCAAGTCTCTTGAGATGCTACCATGCAAATGGTTAAGATGTTAAGTCCTGAGTCTCCAGTGTGAGAGTCCTAGTCAAATCTTGAGTCTCTGACGCTCTAGTCTCAGTCGAGTCTCTAGCGTGCAAGTCCTAGTCAAGTCTTGAGTCTATGGTGTGCATCTCCTAATTGAGTCTTAAGTCTCTGATTTGCGATCCTTGCTGAGTCTCTAGACACTCACTTGAGTCCATATCATGAGTCTGAGTCAAGTCTGTAGCGGTCTAGTCTTAGTTGAGTCTCGGCTCCAAGCGTAGGAGTCTGACTTGAGCCTTGAGTTCCTGGAATGAGTCGTAGTCGAAGAGTCTCCAGCGTCAGAGTCTGAGTTGAGCCTTGAGTCTCTAATGCACAAATGAAAGTCTGAGTTAGGTCTTAAGTGTCTAGCATCCGAGTCCTTGTCAAGTCTTGAGTCTTTGCTGTGTGTGTCCGAGACAGGTTTTGAGTCTGAGAATCTGAGTAGTGTTTCTAGTGTAAAAGTCTTATGTCTCGATATCTAGCGTCCGAGTCCTAGTTGGGCTTGAGTCTCTGGCTTTCAAGTCAGACTCATGATTTAATCTCTAGCATGAGAGTCTGAGTCGAGTCAGGAGTCCTTAGGCTGTGAGTCTGGGTCACTCATTGAGGCTTTAACCTGCGAGTCTGAGTCAAGTTTCAAGTCTCTAGCACGAGAGTCTGTATCGAGGCTTGGGTCTTTACCATGCAAGTCCAAGTCAAGTCTTTAGTGTACATTTCCGAGTCAGGTCTTGAGTCTCTAGCATCCGAGTCTTAGTTGAGTTTTGAGTCTTAAGGGTGCGAGTCCAAGTTAAGCATTGAGTCTTGAGTCTCTGACTTTCATGTCCGAGTCAAGTCATGAGTCTCTAGCATGAGTCCTAGTTGAGTCTTTGCTATAAGTGTCCAAGCCAAGCTTCGTCTCTATTGTGCAAGTCTGACTTTGGTCTCGAGTCTGTAGCATCAGAGTCCAAGTTCAGTCCTGAGTCTTTAAGGTGAGAGTTAAGCATCTAGTCTTGAGTGTCTGGCTTTCATGTCCAGGTCAAGTTTTGAGTTTGTAACATTAGAGTCCAAGTTGTGTCTCTGGTGTGCAAATCTGAGTCAAGTCTCGAGTCTCTTGTAGGAGTCCAAGCAAACTTTCAAGTCTGATGGGGTAAGATGGTGGATAGTGGTGTAGATAAGCAGTGTATATAACTGTGTGTAACTACAGTGGTATTTGTACTGGGGTGTACACAAACTGTTGTGTATTTAATTGTGTATCTACAGCAGGTTCACTCATTTTTTTGGTTCATCCATAGCTGTATAAAAAGTTTCAGTCCTCACTTCTAAAAGCGTGTTTAGCGATTCCGCACGGTAACACAACCGGGCATAACTGCTGAACACCACCAGATGACATTTGCAATGTGACGTTTGATTGACTGAAGAGAAAATGGGGCTCGTTCTTGTTGCGTAACGACACATCTTTTGATGGACACGCGCCGCCCGCGAATGAGCTTCAGCTGATCACGCTGACTCGTGGCGCGTCTAATGAGAGAACGGCGACCTCGTGCTTTTACGCCGCGCCTCACCAATGGGATCCGAGGCAGGGGGCGGGGCTCAGACCGGGTGGGTAGCAACAGTTGCCCCGGTGAGGACGAGGCGCCATAGTCACGGTAGTCGTGGCGACAAGAACCAAGCAACGGGAATCAACAACAATAACAACAACAACAACAAGCAGAGCTTTTAAGAAAAAACTAAACGATCTAACTCAGAACAAGAAGCAAAAGGTGAATATTCTGTTTTTATTTCAGCGCGCTGTGAAACTAACTATCAGCGTGTGTGTGTGTGAGAGAGAGAGTGTGAGTGAGTGAGTGTGTGTGTGTGTGTGTACGGGAAATAGTTGAGCTTTAAAGCAGCAGCAGCAGGCGGGCGGAGGTAACCGGATCCCCGCAGCTTTCCGTCGTTATGGCGATGTCTGATCCGCGACAGTGACACAAAATGGCGGGATTGGGTTGTGTAGTGTTGTGTGTATGACTTGTTGGGTTTTATTGCAGCGCTACACAACCACACTTTTAACTCTCCCAACTAGTGAAAAGAGGAAGAGCCGCTCGGTAACGCATGCTCAAATGGCGGCTCCGGTCTCTGTGTCTGTGTTACACTCCGGGCTTTTTCTCGTTGCGTCTCTCGAGTTTGCTTCTGTTTCGTGAGTTTAGTTTGGCTGTGTTTCAAAAACAGGCTTCACTTGTTAAACTAGTTAGAAAAAGTTTTCACACCCAGAGCTCAAAGTCGGAAGCCATATGCTCAGAGTAACCAGAGCCAGAGATCAAGGCGGAGGGAGGACGGGGGCGGGGCTTTCGTTAAGGGGGCGTGGTGACCAAAGTGCGATTGACGTTCCGATCAAATTTCTATACAGCTATAATAAATCATATGTAGCTGTAAGCGGTAGTGGTTTATAAATGGGCGTGGCATTGGTTAACCTCTGCAGTACACCCTGGACTCTTTCCAACCACCATTTCATATAACGTACTTAGCAGCGGTTGTTTGAGTTATTGTTACTGTGGTAGCCTAGCGGTTAAGGTACTGGACTATGGACCAAAAGGTCCAGGGTTCAAATCCCACCCCTACCAAGCTGCCACTGTTGGGTCCTTGAGCAAGACCCTTAACTCACAATTGCTTGGATTGTCAGTGTATCAATTGTAAGTCGCTCTGGCTTTCTATCAGCTCAAACCAGTCTGGTCATTCTCCTCTTTTGACCCAGAGAACTGCCCTCGATGGATATTTTCTCTTTTTCGGATCTTCTGTAAACCTTTGAGAATCCTATTAGATCAGCAGTTTCTGAAACACTCAGACCAGCTCATCTAGCACCAACAACTATGCCACGTTCAAAGTCGTTTAAATCACCTTTCTTCCTTATGCTCGGTTTGGACTTCAGCAGGCTGATTTTGGTTGTGTTTTGAGTGCTACTTAGTCAACTAAATGGTCTCTCTCTATATAGTGCATTGCTAATGAGGGAGTAGGGATTTATTTCGGACACAGCCATGTCTTAAGTGTGGAAGCTCTTCAGACTGTGCTGCTGCAACACTGGACATGCAGGGCGAAAATGAGCCATAGAGGAACAACTCAGAAAAAGTTCAGAACAACACATTTAATAAGATGTGGAATTTGACAAAAGGCAAAGAGGTTACAAAGTGTAGAGCCAGGCACGAGCCAGCAGCCCCTGCTATCTTTCATTAGCAATGAAGAAGTTTCCATTAGAAGAAAGGTTGAGCAAAAATTTTAAGTGATATGTTAAGTCATGACTGGTGAGCTCACAGTAGAGCTTCCTGCATCTGGGACTGTGGTAGCCTAGCGGTTAAGGTACTGGACTATGGACCAGAAGGTTCAGGGTTCAAATCCCACATCTGCCAAGCTGCCACTGTTGGGTTGTTGAGCAAAAGCCCTTGAATTGTAAGTTGCTCTGAATAAGGGCGTCTGCTGAATGACATGAATGTAAAGGCACTCATCTTCACTTTGACGATGTGAAAAAGACAAGGCGAAATCTCCGTGACACATTAAGAGAAGGGAAATTAAAGAAAGCATTAGCATTATGTTAAAAAATCGCATCTGTTTTGTTTTTCTGCAAAAAACTCGTCCTCGGAGTGATAGGCCTTTAGGCGGATAAGGTTTTATGATAGAGGCGTAAACACGGCTTCTCTACCAGCGATTTGATTCTTACCAGCATTATCACCAGATTTCCTGCAGGTCTCTGACTATTCACTGCTGCTGCCAGGGTTGGAAAGTCCTACTCCATACAGGAAGTAACTTCCTTTACTTTCATAAGACACAAGCGAGCCACGTTTCCGCTCACGTTCACATGAATACAGCAGCTGGAGGCTCAGCCTGGTTTGCCCGGGTGCAGTTATGGAGGCGTTGTAAGAGAAGGGTAAGTGGCCGGGATTAGTCTGCACTGTTTGCTCTATGCGGTCCTGCCGTGCTGCGAGTAAGGCACGAAGACGCCGCCGCTGCACCTTTGCATTGAAGAGCTTGAACCCGTGAGGCTACAGGGAAGATCAAATCAAAAAATTCATTGAGACACGTTCATACTGGGCCAGTTCAGAGCGACCAGTTAACCCGAAGCATGTCTTTGGCATGTGGGAGGAAACCAGAGTACACCCACACGAACACGGGGAGAACATGCTAACTTCAAATCCAAGGTCGGGATCGAACCAGGGATCTCTGGAGCTGTGTGGCCACACGAGGACGCCAAGTAGTAATGGAGCTGATATTTATTAATTAATGTGTTTAGAGCATTTTTATACCTCTTGATCATGAAATAGATAAAAAAAAAGAAGAGGACTCTTGGAAAACTAAATTGCACAAAGAAAGACAATGGGAGGAAAACCCCAAATCATCGGTCCTGTCATGGAAAGGGAGTATGAGATCTCCTCTAAAAACTGCTGTAAACTTTCTCGTTTATTTTATTATTGATTTTTACATGTATTCTTGGTGCAAATAAGTCACCATGGGTCCTAAGAAGGAAGGAAAAGAGATATTAATGAAATATGAGTGGTACATTTACAGCATTTAGCAGACGCCCTTATCCAGAGCGACTTACAAAAGTGCTTTGTAGTCTTCCTAGGAGAACCTCATATTAGTACAAGTAAACAACAGCTCAAGTACACAATCCAACTACAACCTGCTCATATCTGGTGTAGAGAATTGTTCTTTGTTTTTGTTTGTTTGTTTGTTGTTGTTTTTTTTAACTGGAGGCTCTGCAGTTTTATTCACTCAAGTGCTGGGTGAAGAGGTGGGTCTTTAGTCGCCTCTTGAAGACAGCAAGAGACTCAGCCATACGGACATCCAGTGGAAGTTCATTCCACCACCTGGGTGCCAGGACGGAGAAGAGTCTTGAAGCTTGTCTTCCTTTAATCTTACGAGCTTGGCCCGACTGGAGCCTCCACGTATCTCGGAGGATGCGAGGTACAGAACGTGGTTTGATCAGAGCTCTTAGGTAAGATGGCGCTGTTCCATTCTTGGCTTTGTAGGTGAGCGTCAAGGTTTTGTATCTGATGCTGCAGCTACAGGGAGCCAATGAAGTGAGCGCAGCAGTGGGGTGACATGAGAAAACTTGGGAAGACTGAAAACCAGACGAGCCGCTGCATTCTGAATCAGTTGCAGGGGTCTGATTGCACGCATTGGAAGACCAGCCAGAAGAGCATTGCAGTAATCTAGTTTTTATATAACAAGAGACTGGACAAGCACCTGGGTGGCTTCTCTGGAGAGGAAGGGTCGGATTCTCCTGATATTGTAGAGAAGGTACCTGCATGACTGGGTCAGTTTGGAAATATGAGCAGAGAAGCTCAGTTGGTTATCAAAGATCACTCCAAGGTTTCTTGCGTTCTCAGAAGGTGTGATGGAGGAGTTCACCTGGGAGATGGCAAGATCCTGATAAAGGAGACCCTTCTGAAGGAATGAAAAGCAGCTCTGTTTTGCTGTGGTTTAGCTTCAAATGATGAGCTGACATCCACGATGAGATGTTCTCCAGACATGCTGAGATGCGTGTTGAGACCTGCACATCTGATGGATCAAAAGAGAAAATGAGCTGAGTATCATCAGCATAACCGTGATAGGAGAAGCCATGAGAGGTTATGACTTCACCAAGAGAACGAGTGTAGAGAGAGAAAAGAAGAGGTCCCAGAACTGAGCCTTGTGGAACTCCAGTTGTAAGAGCACGTGGTGCAGATATAGAGCCTCTCCATGATACCTGATAAGATCGTCCCCCCAGGTAAGATGTAAGCCAATGCCAGGCAGAGCCTGTGATTCCAAGACCAGAGAGGACAGAAAGGAGAATCTTATGGTCAACTGTGTCAAAGGCAGCCGAAAGGTCAAGAAGGATCAGAACCGATGAAAGTCTGGGTTAGCTCTAGCAGCATGAAGTTTCTCAGAAACAGCCACCAGTGCAGTTTCTGTGGAGTGAGCTGCTTTGAAGCCAGACTGGTTGTGATCCTGTAGGTCATTCTGTGTTAGAAAGGTTGTACGCACCCCGTTCAAGTATTTTTGAGAGGAAAGAAAGAAGTGATACTGGTCTGTAGTTGTTGTTGTCTGAGACATCGAGTGTAGGTTTCTTCAAGATAGGAATGACTCAGGCACTCTTGAAGGCAGAAGGAACATGACCTGATGTCAGCGAGTTGTTGATGATGGAGGAAATGAAGGGAAGAAGGTCTTGAGCAATCTTTTGTAGCACTGGTGATGGGATGGGGTCTAGTTGACATGTGGTAGGGTTGCTGGATGAGAGAAGTTGAAGTACATCATCAGTGGAGAGAGGAGAAAAGCTGGTCAGGGTGTTGCATGGCTGCACATTTGCACTGGTGGTAGTGGTAGGTGCAAATGACTGGCAGATCTTGTTTATCTTTTCTTCAAAGAAAGTGGCAAAGTCTTCAGCAGTTAAGGAGGATGACTGAGCAAGAGGAGGTGGGTTGAGGAGTGATGAGAAGACTGCGTGGAGTTTGCGTGGATCTGAAGCAGATTCTTCCAGCTTTCTTCTGTAGAAGGCTGTCTTGGTGGCAGTCACATCTGATGAGAAAGGAAAGGAGCGTACAATAGTGTTGAAGATCTGCATCAAGCTTGGACTTCTTCCATTTTCTCTCAGCAGATCTAAGCTCTCTTCGTGACCCACGCAGCACATCTGACAGCCAGGGGGCTGGACGAGAAGATTGTCTTGGTCTGGAGGAGAGGGGGCATAACAGATCAATAGATGAAGAGAGAGAAGAGAGAAATGTGCTGGTGGCGGATTCCAGTGGAAGAGCAGAAAAAGAATCCAGGTGTGATAAAGTAGATAAAACACTAGAAGATAGCGAGGTAGGGCAGATGGAGTGGGGGCTGTGACAAGTTGTTGAAGTATATAAAGAGTTGGGTACACGAAGCAGAGGGACAACAAGAGAGAAGGAAACAAAGTGGTGGTCTGAGAGGTGGAGTGGAGTTACACTGATCTCTCTTTCTGGGGAGGGTCGGCAGAACACAAGGTCGAGAACGTTGCCTCCCTTATGTGTTGGAGGACTGTTGTTAAAGGACAGGTTGAAGGATGACAGGAGAGGAAGGAGACTGGAAGACTGGAGCTTGTCAGATGGGAGATTGAAGTCACCAAGCAGGATCAGGGGAGACTCGTCTGAAGGGAAGAAACTCAGAAGACCATCCAGGTCTTCGATAAACTCACCTAGAGGGCCAGGTGGTCGGTAGACAACAATGATATGCAGGTTAACGGGGAGTGTAACAGTGACGGCATGGAATTCGAAAGATGAGATTCCAAGGTGAGAAAGTGCTAGTGACGAAAAAATCCACTTCTTGGATAGCAGCAAACCTGTGCCACCACCTCTTCCAGACTTCCGTGGTGAGTGGGAGGAGAAGGCAAAAGACAGAGCTGCTGGAGTAGCTGAGTTCTCAGGAGTAATCCAAGTCTCAGTTAGTGCCAGGAAATGGAGGGAGTGAAGTAACGCAAAAGCTGAGATGAAGTCAGCTGTCTGGACAGCAGACTGGCAGTTCCAGAGCCCCCCTACCACCTCTGTACCAGATTGTGGTAATTGTGGAGGGTAGATAAGATTGCTGGTACTGCAACCACTGTGTAGTTTACGCTGCTTTTGGGGTCTATTGGATATATGAACGGAGATTGGCCATTACACATGTTAGCAAGGTAAATTAATCAAACTTATAGGAAGCAATTCAGAAAGTTAGAGAAACCAAGAAATACGTGATACTTAGCCAAAGCTGGTTTGAGATTCTGAGTCTTGACAGGGTAGAGCAGCTCACAGGAATAGTAGCAGGATGAGGATTCCTAGTCACCCTGACTATATACACACACCCCCACACAAGCCCTGCCCAAGTCACACCTTAGGCTAACCCGATACTGGTTTACAATATACACCTGAAGATACTAATAAGCAGTTACCTACAGCACTGACACTAGCAGATCTAAGCAGTTGGTCTACTTAAACAACAGCTTACCTTACCAAACAGAGGAAGTCTCTAGGAGAGTCACGAAGCAAGTTGATTCTTCAAGTGCAGTCACCCTGACTATATACACCCACACCCACACAAGCCCTGCCCACAAGTCACACCTTAGGCTAACCCGAAACTGGTTTACAATGTACACCTGAAGATACTAATAAGCAGTTACCTACAGCACTGACACTAGCAGATCTAAGCAGATAGTCTACTTAAACAACAGCTTACCTTACCAAACAGAGGAAGTCTCTAGGAGAGTCACGAAGCAAGTCCAGAGCGACTTACAATGGCACAGTCTTACAATCCAAGCAGTTGTGGGTTAAGGGCCTTGCTGAAGGACCCAACGGTGGCAGCTTAGCAGTGGTAGTGGGATTTGAACTCTGGACCTTCTGGTCCATAGTCCAGTACCTTAACCGCTAGGCCACCACAGTGGTACTCGTGTGTCTGGTCTTGCAAAATTGAAATATATTTCATAGAAATATATAATCCCATAAGGAATAATGTAAATTGAATGAATCGGTAAAAGCAAAACACTTACTCTATTGGAGAACTCCGGGAGCTAGTGTTCTGGAGGATTCAGTTCCTGTTTTCCTTTTGGTTGGCTGTCATTACTAACCTTTTTAGGAAGAAACAGAGAAACAGCCATTGTGAATCTGAATCACTATGTACTGAATCATGAATCACGAATCGAGTTTCAGCTGAAACGAGTCGCGCGGCTCGATGCGGCCAAGACGAATTAATCTGGTCAAAATGCCATGAGACCCACACGCTTTCACTGCTTGTTTACCGCAGGGCTTCAACCGTAGCCGTCATGGCGACCCCAGTCTACGCGGAGGAACTGCGGCCATCCCAGCCTCAAGGGGGCAGCATAACCACGGCGAAAAGCAGCCAGCCCAAAGCCCCTGCCACTGCAACGCCCCCGTTCCTCCGTTCCGACATCCAGAGTCCTTCAAGCTCCACCCCTTCTCAGACGAGCGCCTCTACTCAGACGAGGCAGACCTCGCCTTTGGTGAGTCACGCCAAGGCCGCGCTGCCGACGCCCCCTCCGGTTACCACGGCGTCCCTGCAGTACGTGGTGTCCGAGATCCAGAGCGGCGCCGCCCCGCAGCCCAGCAACGGCCAGACCACGCCGCAGTACATAGTGGTGACCGTATCAGGTACGACGCTTTTCCTGCTCGGTTATTCCTGTGTGACACCCGACCCTGCCAGAAGGCACCACCAGGACTCGAACCCGGGTCTCACGGTGGTGGACTGGTAATAATAAGAGCCATAATGGCTAGACCGTTATTATAAATGTATATGTTAATGAATGGCATGTCATGGGACCTGACATTGAGCGAATCAGCCAAGGAAACTGTGATCGGTGCTTCTGTAGGTATTTGTATTCATTACTTGGCAACGCACCAGCGGAGTGTTACCGATCTGGGGTGTGGAAAAAGCGAAAACGCTTCTCAACAGGTCAGATAACTTTATAAAGGGCCTTAAGCCCTGCGGCCATTCCTTCTCCAAAACGTCCCACTCAGTTGGTACCTGAACCCTACGACCGAAACCAGGGCAGAATCAGTTCCAGTCTGTGGTGGCCGAAAGTTCAAGTATTTTGCGCACTGCTCCTATATAAGTTGTTTCTGGGCCACATGATCCCAGTGAGACATCACACACACACACACACACACTCTCTCTGCATCAAGTTGTCTCCAGTTCCTCTCCAGGCTTCCTCCAGCAGGTTCTTACATCACACTCACACTCTTACTTCTGCTTTTGGGAAGTTTGGGAGAGATGGCGCACACAAGCTGCTCCATGTGTGTGTGTTGCTGCTGCAGGTTTATTTTGGGGTGCTTCTATTAGCAGACAGTCCCAGAATGTGTTCCACATCTCACATTACACACACACACACACACACACACACACACACACACACACACACACACACACACACACACGTAATGCATGTGTTTGCTTTGCTCATACAATCCTATTCTGTCTGTCCATGGATTCATCTGTCTCTGTCCGTCAGTCTCTCTCTCTCTCTCTCTCTCTCTCTCTCTCTCTCTCTCTCTCTCTCTCTCTCTGGTCACTGTATAAATGGGGTAGAGGGGGTTCCTTAGAGGGAGTCAGTGTGATTTAGGAACCTTTGCCTGTGGATGTTGATATAACGTTTAGGCTCCATTCACACAGTGGCCCAAATCCAAAATTCTCCCCAAATCCTATACGTGACCTATAATCTGACATTGGTCTGAACAGTTCACGCCCCTACACTGGTGCCCAGAAGTGCAGTGCTGGACGTGAGCCGCTCGACCAGAGCTAAACAGCCAAAAGGAGAGTGTTTACATGCACTTGAGTGATCAGATGTTAAACCTTCTGGTTTACACGACTCAGGGAATAATCGGATTTCTACTTTGCAATCTGACAGAAATGTGTGACAAACTTTAATATTAAATAATCACATTCTTCATTTTTTCGAGTGGTGCGCTTCATTCCGGGGTTGCCAGTCCTGGCGAGAAAAAACCCGTCAAAGTCAATGGAAACCAGAGGCCAAATTAAGCCGAGTCTTTAACCGTATCGGGTTAGGAAATCGGGTAACTGGTATGTATGCTATGAGTAATCCGATTACCGGAGTAAAATCCAGCTCGGTTTGACGGATTTCTTAATCTGGAATCTGAAAAGAGGATCATGGAGTGACGGATCCAAGTTTTCCATTTTTGGGTCCAACCGTCGTTAATATGTTATAAGTGGCTACTATACCACTGCTAAAACAAATCTGACAGTGGCCTAAGACTTTTGCACAGTACTGTCCCTGACCCTGCGCTGTATGTCACTCCCCGAGGCCGATATCGATGAAGAGCGAGATGCGTTATTGTTTCGTGAGTTAAGCCTCTCGTCGCCTCTCTCATATCTCCATCCTCTGGTTCTTGCCCTCTATCTGTCTCTCCATCTCTGCTCTATCTCCATCTAGCCGGGCGTGTTTACTAGAACATGAGAGCGCGCTCTCGTCTGCTGAGATTAGCCGCTCAAGGCTGGCCTCGTCC